>UCOL01001026.1:0-44586 GCA_900474335.1 Ormyrus nitidulus
CGTTCAATTCCAAGACGGTAAAATCTAAAAATCTTTTATTCCATGCGTACATTAACAGCCGATGAAAACTTTTTTTTTGTAACACTTTAGAGTTAAAGTAAATTACAAGGCACTTCGGATGGATATATTTTGGAGATAATTTATCGAACAAGTTGATAAACTGAATGAGCTGTTGATCACTCTTTACTTCATTAAAGTAATGCAGTATTACATGAACTGATACTTGCCTTGAATTTTTCAAAACCGGAAGTAGCAATGATCTATTATGATCAACATGGGATACGTCAATTATTAGCGATGGTATTTTATCAATTAAACATTTGATAGTAATTTTCAATTGTTTGGATATTAATTTATCTTTCGTATTATTCATAAAAATAGTTAATTGATGTGGATCAAATTTATGTCTTATTTCCTCTGCTAAATAATTGATTACGTTGGCGTACATTTTGCTTAGAAAGCTTTCCAACTAAAAATTATATTACGATTTATAATATTAGTTATGTATTATTATGATTGTTCTCCAAAAGAACTTTGATGTTTGGAAGTGAAAACTGCGTGTAAAACTAGTACGAAAAAAATTCTATGCGACCTTCTACAGTTTTTACTGTAATTTGATATACGTACATTTAGAAGAAATGTAAATAAACACGGAGGTAATTGCTACAAAGTACTATATATACTTTGTACAAAGTAGTGCATGTACTTGTTAATAATGTGAAAACGAAAATTATCAGAGAATCACGAAAGTAGCATTCCAATCGATATTTTTTAATATTTGAATTTAGATCACACAGCTAATATAGAAAGAAGTAAAATATTTGAATCTTTCGGATGAATTATTTGTTAACATATTGCAATTGTTTCAGACAATCTAGGCAATGGAGATTAATCGAATCATGAAAATGAGTCAGCTGATTTTTAAATTATTGAAGGACGTGATTGCCCTGTAGGGTATGAATCAGTACATGAGTCTAGTATTATTTTAAATAAAAAATTATAGTCTACAAATACGTATGAAAAGATAGAGAATAATTGTATGATTTCACGTCGAAACATGCTTCCAAGGAGAGTGTACGAAATTTGGGTAATGGATTTTCCTGTAACTTTGGGACACGTTTTCCAATGTTAAAATATGAAGGAGGCCGCGTCCGTTCGGCCTAACGCTCGATTTTTCACAAGTTATGTGCTCTTTTAGCGAAAATTTAAGAAAAATCGATTTTTGTTTAATTACATATAACTTTTCAACTGTTAATTGTAGAGTATTTTAACCCCTGGCATTTGAAATAAAATTAGGCTAAAATTACATAAGTAGATTTTGTATGTTATTTTAATGGTCATTCTTTGTTTGAATATAACATTTAAACAAAAACAGATTTTCCTTAATTTTTCGCTAAAAGGGTTCATAACTTTTCAAAAATCGAGCGTTAGGCCGAACGCACGCGACTTCTTTCGTGTTTTAACATTAGAAAACATATCCCAAAATTACAGGAAAATCCATTACCCAAATACGGATGACCTTGACCCATAACATGGGTACATATCTGAAAGTAAAATTTCCCTCTCTTTCAGAATCTGAAGTCAAAAAAGGGGTTCAGATTTAAAAAACATAAGTTGACCTTTAAATAACCTCGAACATAAAGGTCAAGATCAAATTTGAGGTAATGCATGTGTGACCCCCTCTGAACCGAGCAACTTTTCTGTCAAACATATTTTCTAAAAAAAGACAAATTCAGAAGTCACTTGCGTGGATTGATTAAAATGAGATACCTTATTATATTTCTTAAAAACTCTTGTCAAACAACTAATTTCAATGCGCCCAACGCGACCTCGACTTAAAGAACCCCCTCAAAACGTCAATCTCCCTCCCGCCTCCGATCCAAGCGCGACGTGAAACTGGCAAAATAAAAAAATTGCAGACCTGCTTTCGTCGCCGACAGGCTACGGATACCCGAGCTACGGGCCGCCGATCCACGGGCCCCCGCCGTCGCTCGGCCACCACTCGGACTTCGCGCCGCAGGTCCACGAGCAGCACATCTACCTGCCCAGCCACGACGACGAGGAGGACTACCACCACGGGCCGGTCTACCACAGCAAGGGCAAGGGCGACCTCACCATCAAGGACTTCTTCGAGATCGCCCTCACCGCCCTGGCCTTCCTCGCCTTCGGGCTTTTCATCATCCAGCTGCTTATGAACATTACGGTGGGGTTTCTTATTTGTTCTTTTCTTTTTGGCAGTCGTTAGCGGGGATGCTTTGAATTTATTACGAGTTATTGAAATTGGCTATTTCGTGAAGATTAGTTTTTATTTTATTATTAGGTATTTATTAATTGTTAAATATAGTTTTGCGCATTCTTTATTCTAAATTAAACGAGAAAGTTTTTCATACAGACAAAAGAAATTGTTAAAATAATTAGTTTTCGCAATTATCCCTACTTTTAAATAAGCTTGTTGCAAAATTTCATTACAACTAAAACAACGTAACGATGCTTTTCTACATGCCGCTATTAGGTGTACTACTTAAAGCCACACTCTAAGCTTAATCTGGTTTACTTATTCTATTTACTTAATACAGCGAAAGCAAGCTTTTATTCTTACATGATTATTTCATTATTTCATTTAAAAAATAAATATCCTATTCTTGTATATTAAAAATATTCGAAAGAGCTGTCATTAAAATACAAGGATTTATTTCCTATTTTCTTCCTCCGTCAAACACCACCCACCTCTCCTCCGCCAGATACCAAAACCTTACTCTCCCACTAATCAGAGCTCTCCTCCCCTTAGAACCCGATGACGATGACGTCGACGACGGCGACGGTGGTGGCGGACATCGACCAGCGCTTCAAGCGTCACGCCTTCGACTCTGTCCCGCTCTCGTACGCCGGCGGCAACGAGGAGCTGAACGAGCTCTCGCAGCGCGTCCTGCGCTCCATCGAGGCCGTCCTCGTCGCCCAGGCGGACCACGGCAACTGCCTGAGACGCCTGCTCTGCGAGGACGCCGCCTACTCCAAGGAGACGAGGGGCGGACGCAGGATCTGGATACCGGTCTGGGGGTGAGTCTTCGGGGGTTGCTGTCCTACTTGGGGAAGGTAATTTCCGGGAGGGATTTCGGGTGGAGATTAGCTGCGAGATTGGGTAGTAGTTCTGGGTTATTGCTTGGGTCGATCAACTTTTGGTATTTGTCCAATGTGAAATGTTCATAAAATTACTTATAAATAAGAGTCAGACAACCAATTTTTTTAAGAATAGAGATTTTCTTGAAGGATAGTATGATAACTTCGGTATTTAATTATTTCTACTTTTAAATCATTTCTTCAAAGTGTGAAAAATACTAAATCATTCATTTAAATGATCAACAGACCTCTTTTATGCAAAGAAAATTAAGGGTCGCGCGGTAGTTCCATTGAAAGAGGATTCGGCGCACGTTTCCTTAAATTTCAATACATAGAAATGGCCTGCTCAAGAGATAATAGAAACGTAGTCAAAACGATTCCAACTTACGATAAGATAATCGAATCGGACAAAAGGAAGGCTTTTTTTTCTACGCTCAAACGGTATTCTCATAAAAACTGTATTTCATTTAACGCCTTCCTTTAACAGCCCCATGAATTATTCCCTTCGTTTATCAAAGAAACCAATTTAAAACCCAACTAAAACTCCTCTCAACGCGAGCCAGCCTCCCCAAAAGAACTAAACCGAAAACCATCTCCTTCTCTTCCTCAGCCTGGGCATGAGCTGGGCCTCGGGCCGCGTCCTCACTCGCAGCCCGTGGCGGGCCACGCTGGACTCGCTGAAGGCGTCGATGCTCGGCCTCGGCGGGGCGGACTGCGCGAGCCTCTACCCCGACTGCGACCTGTGGCGCGAGCGCGTCAAGCGCCGCCGGCGACGCAGGAAGTGAGACAGAGAGAGCGGTCGATAAAGACGCAACAGTCTCTTGCTCGCGCGGCGTGGGCGCCGACGACGACGACGACGACGACGACAGTGCGGCCTTTTATTTTCGGACGGCGGAGCTGCGGGGGAGGGCTTCGTTTGGGAGGGGCTCCCAGGGAGAGGAGATTGTTTTGGCGATTTTCCGAGTAGGATTTTCTGAAGTAGGGGATGAGTGTACAGATTTTTTGATTTAGCTACTTATGTTCTAGTATTAATTTAGATTTGTAATCCGGATCTTATCAGTCTAGTGTCGTGATGACTAAAAACCAAAAATTGATATATTTATAAACTAGAAATATTTATGAATAAAAATTTTATTACAAAAAATGATTGCCAATCGACTATATTAATAAAAATCCAAGAAACCCTCAACATTTACAATTATAATATCCCCAAAAGTCAGTACAACGATAATAAAAAAAAAAACAAAAAAAACGCCCAACAAAACGTCCGTCCTCAGTCGTCGTCCTCCTCCTTCTTCTCCTGCTCCTCCTCCTCGTTGTCGGTGAGGAAGTCGGACAGATCGGGCGGAGGTCCGCGGGGGATGAGCATCATCGTGGTGTTGGCTCTGCCGGAGGGGTTCACGTGGTAGACGACGCGGCCCTGACGGGGCTGCAGGGGCCGCAGGTTCTGCGTCAGCGGCTTCTTGTCGCAGCCGCCCAGGAGACGGAATTGCGCGATCTGCCGGGTGAGAATTCAGGAGGGTGAAGGGATTCCGAGGGAGGGGCTGAGAGAAGTCTTGGGGATTAGAGGGCGCTAAGCTGGGGATTATTTCGGTGTTGGGTTGAGGTGGGGTGGGGTTTGAGCGCAATAAGAGTCCTTTGATATTTATCGGCAGTTAATTTCTCTTAAAAAATGTAGGTTACGGGGATTTAATTTATACGATGACGCGAGATTTATAGGGAAAAGTTTTTAAAGTTATAAATTTTTAAGCTAATTATCTTTTTCTAACTTGCTTTTTAATAAACATTATAATTTTGTAATTATTAAAAATGTTTGTAAGCTGGTTCTATTCCAAAAGTTAATTCACCTCATTGTGGTTAATAAGGATGGAATTTCTGTTATTCTGCGTAGAATGCTTTTGTGTCCGCTTGTAATTTGTGTTGACAAACCACATTTAGTTTTTGTCTAAATATTAATATTTTTTGTTGATATGTCATTTAACTAAAAATATTTTACTTTTGCTTCGAAGTAAAAAAATTTAATATATTTGTTATACTAATTTTAATGTTTCCTCGTTTTATTTTTAAAAAATCCGTCTAAAAATATACAAAATATTAGCAAAATGTAATATAAACTTCTCCCGTTCTAATTAACTTTGTTAATTTTTTCAAGAAAATCAAGATTCACATCATATCTCGTTTTTCCTCAATAAGCGCAAAGTTTAATTAACGATGCCCTATCGATTACCTCCTCTCAGGTCTAGATCACGCGACAAAAACCAAACAAATCGTTAACGAGCCATTAAACATTTTTAAGGAAAATAAAGTACCTTCCGCCAAGCTGAATTCTCGCCGCATCAATTTCGAAAATTTACGCAGCGCTCAACGGCGGAATTTAAAATGCAGCAGCAGCATTATTACGTCACGCAATATATTTCAATTCAGTGAATTAACTAACCCATGTCAGTCGCTCGCTACCGTCCTGACCCCATTCTGAACGTAAGCGGATATGCGTTAGCGACGTATTCGCTGAATCGTCTGAATTCGCCGATGCTCGGATTTCTATTTAATGTCAAATTGCAGAGTTGACTTTTGGAAAAGTGCCTAAAGCTTTCACGCAGTTTCTTTGGCTAATTGTAGATTCTGTAGGATGTATTGATTTTTTTTTTTTTTTTTTTTTTTTAATGGCTAAAGTTTTCAGTTTATTACAGGTAACTTGGAACTTGCATGATGTTTTTATTTTATAATTATTTTAATCTACTTGAAGCTGAATGTATTCAAAATTTATTCTATTAAAATGAGTAAGAAAAAGTAACTAGATGTTTCGCGCTTCGGGCTTCTTTCAAATGATAATCTCTTTAATAAGTCTCGAAAGACAGGCGTTGAATCGATTTCTATTGAAATAAAACGTAAAATGTTTACTTTATACTTTTTAACTTTATCAATGCAATTAAACGGGTTATTAATGTAAAAGAACGTTTATACTACATCGTACCCCATTATTAAACTACTACTTCAATATTCGAAATTTTAAACGACCTCTTCCCAATAAATTAAAGATTCACGTCAAAATCGCGTTTCAAACGTCCAAAAAAAAAACGTTGAAAAATATTTCAAATTTCGATCGTGCAACTTTTCGAATCGCACTCCCACCGGCAGCCCTCGAAAATCCAGGCCTACCTGATCCTCGGTGATGCCGACGGGCTCCCTAGAAATAAGCCAGAGAACAGGAAAGACGACCTCGGATTCTTTGAGGGCGTGTATGCCGCCCCAGTACATTATGTAGTCGTCGAAGAACGGCCGCATGAGGTCCGTCAGCGGCGGCAATTTGAACATGCGAATCGCGTCGCCCGGGTCCGTGATCTGCGGCAGGACCTCTAAGAACGGCTCCATCGCCGGGTTCGCCGAGGGCTGCAGCTGTTTGCGAGTGAAATTTATGGTTGGAGGTTGGGTCGATGGATTTTCTGGCTTTGCTTTTTAGATTTTCGGGCTTGGGAAGAGTGAGCTTTTGTCGGGTGGACTGCGAAATTGTTAAATGAAGTATTTATATAGAAACGGATAATTTTAGTGGGATCTATTTGGAAAACGGATATTCTATATTTAGATTTTACTCAATTATCAATAGATTCAAGGTCCTGAAATAATTTTATTTTAGATTAAATCTGTTTTGTTCAAAAATACTCTTACTTAAATATGTATTATAAGTTGTTATGTAAATATTAGATCTACTTTGCTATGTTGCTATTTAAAACTTATTTTATAAATTAAATTTATGTTAAAGAAATTTTTGTCTACTTAATTACTAAAATTATAAATAAAGCAATAATGAATTTTCATTTTAATATTATTTAAAATAATTAACATACTATATATATACTATATAAAATAATTAATGATAACTGTTGTTGAATTTAAGTAATATTGACTGTATTTAAGTAGTTAAAAGAAGCGTAATTAACTATTATCCAATATTCATAAATGACAGACTATGACTTTGAAGTGTTTATTTATCCATTGCTTGTCAAGGCTAAGTTTACTCGAGAAACAGGGTGTCTGATTATTGATTTTTTTTTTACATTAAATAACAATAATTAGACTTTACACATTAAAAAATAGAATTAACACAGAATTGTATTAAAAAATAGTTAAAATACACAATTAAAATCTATATTTTACTATAATACTTATTAGGCAAGCGTAACAATCCTTTGATAATCAATAATGAATAATACAAAAATATAGCTGGTGACATTTAAAATTAACATAATAAAATCTTGAATAATCGAAAAATCATTCAACAGAGGCTGGATCCGTTTTTTAAAATCAGATGCTTTTATTGCACATTTTTAGCAATTAAATCTCAAATGCCGTCATCAAAATCGAAACTACGTTAAAATCATAGCAGCAGCAATAAAGTATCCAGTGAACCGTTTTATTTACAAACAAAGCAGCCAACTCTAAACAAGCCCGCGGCTGAGCGAAGGAAGAGAGGCTCCGAGCCTCATCGGTTCGATAATGTATTTCGAGCGACTCACCGCGAAAAGGTACACCAAAATAACGAGGCCGTCCCTCTCGCGCAGAGCCAAGTCCTGGCTGACGTAATCGGCTTTGAAGTGAACCGCGTGCATCTCCATCGGCATGCTGGGAGGGAGGAGAGTGAGAGAGAGAGAGAGAGAGGCGCGTGCGAGGGTTTTAGGGGGGCGTTTTATTAATAAAAAAGCTCGACCGAGCAGCCTTTCAAGTACAAGGCGAGCCGCAAATAGACGCGGACGAGGAAACTCTGAGGATTATCTTTATCCTTTTGGCGCTATTTTTGTTAAGACTCGTTTTTTTTTGTTGACTGCTGGAGGCTGTAGTTTTACTAGGAGATTGTCTGAGCGTTTGCAAGGTGGATTCGGAGAAACACTTTCGAGAATGTTCTTTTCGCGTGAAAAGCTTGCGGAGGTTGAGATTTTTTTATAGTAGCTTTTATAGTATTAATAAATTTATGAAAAACTAGGACTTAACTTAAAAAATTTTATATTTATTCTTTTCAAATGCAAAAAAGATGCATTAGAAAATTTTAATTTATAATTCGGATTTCAAGTTTTCTAAATTTTTTAGTTGCTAAATAATTAAAAAAAAATTTTAATGATCATTTTAATAATCAAGTAATATCTTTGAAAGTTGAACAAACTACATTTTTCTTTTTGCTTTACTATATTTAATAGAAAACTTAAAAAATAATATTATTTTTACTTACGCAAATATCTCTTAAAATTTTCGTTCTAAGCAAACGTAAATAAAATATAAATTTCCAACTTTGATTTTAAACTACTCAAAACAAGAAAAGCGCAAGTTTTACCGCTTGAAAGAAAAGAGGAAAGCTCAGCGATCTACAATCAGCAGTATACACCAGCACGACCTCCAAGAATTAGCTCCGCCTTTCAGAGATATTAAAAAAAATTCGTTAGAAATTTTAGGAAGGAATGCCTTTTTGTTACCTGCCTCCATCAACGTAATGCTCACTGCCAACCATTTCATTCTCTCCCCAATGAAAGTGTAGTTGTGAAAAGACGTACTTCCCAAGAAAAGGTCCATCAATGATATAAGGCCGCTCTTTGTGAAACTTCGTACTCACGATTACTGCGGAAGAATGTGCTTCCGTAAAAATTATCTTTAAAACTGGTATTATTTAAATAAACAAATTTTAGTGAATCGTCATTTTACGTTCATTTTTCTTTGATGATACTTATCAATAAATATTTAATTTAATGGATAAAAAATTTTATTTCAGTAATAAAATATCGTTTATACAAATATTTTCATTAATGAACGTTTAAAACGCGCTTTAATAAAATTGAATATCAAAATGACCAATTTGTTTTCATAAAAAATAAATAATTTCGTTTTTTCTATTTATTTTGAAAATTTCATCTAGAATAAATAATTTACCTCGCACCTACCAGTGTTCCCGGTGTTCGTTAATTTTATCTTCTTCGGTGGATACTGGTAATTATACCACCGTAGGGAGTTCAATTCGATTCTAGTCATGGTGCTAATGTTCAGATCGATGGGTCCTTCCATGGCACCGTCTGAGGCGTAAAGATCCCATATCGAATTGAGCTTACCAAGGAGAATCTCGGACTCGGTGAGAATGATAACTTCCTCCTCTTCCTCCTCCTCATCTTTTTCATCATCTGCGGAAAGAAGACTGTAATTTTTTTCTGTCGAGCACTAAAACGAAAATGTTTTTTACCTGAATCTTTAAACATATTTATTAAGAGTTACGGTATAAAATTTTCATGGTACAATTTGAAATGAAATATATTTTTTGTATTTTTCTTTGAAGGATCATTAATACCTTAAAAGGTTAAGAACCCGTTCGATGTAGCGTCATGAAGTTGCATCATACAGAAGTGCAGCTTTAACTATAGCCACTGGCAGTCCTGGAACTTTAAAGATTAAAGGTTAAATCAATATAAAATGAATCCTAAAAATTTGCAAATTTCTTGTATAAAACTTTGTTTCTAAACTAGACCACGCAATTCAAGATCATGGATCACGCTAGAAAGATAGGCCGACAGGATCAGAGGAGCGCCTTTTTCCGGAAGATGATTTCAAGAAAGAAAGAGTGCACCGTGGGAAAGATCTGCACTCTACAGAGGAATACAGAAAAATTGGAGGAGGATCGACGCCTGGTAAACTGGAAACGATGGTTAGCCGACCGGAAGCAACGGCAGTGCCATCTATCGGAGTCGTTGAAGCGCGAACCCCTGGATCTGGCGATAAACGCTCACGAACTGGTGCGAAGCAAGAATGAAACCAGAAACTTGATAGCCGCCGCCGAGAACTCGCAGATTACGAACCAGGACAGGTATCGGGGCGACCCGTTATTCTGGCAAATAGAGGAGAAACTAGTGAAATGCCGAATTGACGAGAAGGAGGCGAATCTATTTTTAAGTAAGGACAGGTGCCAAAGGACTTTGCCACCAGATCTGACCAGAGTTGCTCTGCCGGAATATATTAAAAAGGAGAAGGCATTGATGGAGACGTGCCTGAATAAAGCGTCTATTAATTGTAATTAAAGGTTTTGTGTTACTTGTAAATTAGATTTATTAAAAAAGCAATATTAACTTGTTTCAAACCAATTTTAGTAGCTTATTTAATTTTTTATTTCTTTTCAATTCCAGTGAATAGAAAATGGGAAGCTGGCGATTACTTACAAAGGCGAAAAGCAGAGCTTAAGCAAGATATACATTTCCTGGAGCCAAAAGCACCACGAACGAATTATTTGTTGGTCGTAGGGAAGCACTTTCAATCTGGAGATAAGAAATGCTTTCAGAAAATCCCAGTAATATCAATTTCCCAAGAAGAAACCAAAAGGAAGCTGTTAAACGCTGACAAAAGAATCGTTTTGATGATACAAAACCGAGAATTCGTCCTTGAAAAGGGACGTCACTTCGAACGACTGACTCGACAAGAAACTGAAGAACTACGCAAGACGAAGGAGGACAAAAACGAAAGAAAGTACGCTTACTCACCCCTGGAAAGCGATCGCGTGTACAGGATCTTTCCAAAAAAGATGGATCCTATCATATGGACACTGACCTTCCGCAGTACAGACGAGGAGTTGTGCGAGAGACACCTTAATATCGAGAACAAGGGAATTTCCATCGTCACCGTGGATTGGCGAGACATCACACCGACTAACACTGGAATCCCGATGCCCGAAAAGTATGACCGTCACTTTTGCTTCAACAAGAATCCGATGACGATTCTGCCAGGTCAGAAGGCCACGATCTCCATTTGGTTCCACGCAACGAAGCCCACAGTCGCTTGTGAAACCTGGCAAATGATCACTTTACCGAAGATTTACCCGGGGAATCTAGAAATAAGACTCTGGGGCATGGCCATCGGTAAGAACTACGTCGGACGACACATCCTCGGTTATCAAAAGCTGAAGAAAGAGATCAGTCACCGGGTTCGCGATTCCACGGTCCGAGAAGTGTTGGAGGAAATGTTTCAGATCTCGACGAGTGAAGTGGTGCAGGAGACCATACCTTACGACATGTTCTTCCTCGAGCTTGACATCTTCGAGGCCAGGAATCCGACCTACCACTACGATTCTTTGCTCGTTAAGGAGCTGAAAGAGATGTACAAAACGTGTATAACAAAAGATGACAAGACAGAGTGCAGAAATTGGAACCTGTCGCTGGTAGACCTGCGCTCGAAGCTTCTGTCGACGATGTGCACGAACAAGTGGGACGACGAGGAGGGCTTAAAGGACCAGAAAAAAAAATTGCTGTGTCCAACCGTCCCGAAAGATCCGAATGATCGCAAACCCTCAAAAATCTCGTACGAATCAAAGGCCTCGACCGACTCGAGGGAACAGCGATTAACTCAGATGAACAAGCTGAACCGCTTCCGCGAGATCTGCCTATTGCTTCTGCGACCGAAGGAATACCAACGTTCGGTCTGCTCGAAATGGCATCTCGCCTATTGGCTGCTGTGCGACTTCGTCAATAGGTTCGAGGACGAGGACGATTACGTGGTGACAAAGTGCTGCAAGATAGAGATATTCGAGTGCCACGAGGACGTGGAAATTCGCAAGGTCATCGACAAGGAACCGATCGAGTACTGCGAAGGAGAGGAAGGCGTGGAACCGAGTTCTCGGAACCAGGCTCTCATTCTCGAAGTGATGTACGTTAGAACCGCCTGTGCGCTCAATTGTACCGTCGGCAAAATTGTCGATGCCCTCGAAACTCCTAGGTACTTCAATAAAAAGGAAGACTGAATGATGGTGCACGTTATACAATTTTTTTATTTTTGACGCTTTGGACGTTTTGCATAATATACAGACGAGTATTTAGGTTTCATTTCAAATTATTCAGCCAATGACTGGAGGTTTAGGCGGAGGTTTTTTCCACAGAGGAAAGGCCTTGTACACCTTCCTATCCTTGAGCGGCTGAATTTTTCGTATGAGGTCGTTCTCCGTGTACAATTCGTTCTTTTTATTCTTCAATTTTCGAAACTCGGCAAGCTGCGAAAACAAATTGACGTTATTAACGAGCGCTTCGAGATAAGCAAAATTTAATCAAACCTGATCCGCCCTAATCGGTACGGAATTCGGCATTATAATGTAAATCATGCACTCGGGATGATTGCCGGAATTGTACGAGCCTCTGTAGAAATAGTAGTTTTCGTTGCAGACACCTTGGCGGAACCAGGCCAACGAATCTGAAAGATGTTGAATTAAATTAAAATTAAAATCGTTCGGTGGAGTTAAACCATTCTGCAAGTTCTTACTTGCTGGAATTTCCGTGCTCGTTTCAGGTTCTCGAATGTATTTTAAATTATCCGTCATTTTCTCTAGCATCGAAAAGCTTCTGCAATCCAGTACGTCTGTTACCTTGAAATACAAGAAATTTTAATTTTTTTAATAAATTATGCATTTATTTATTGTTTCGTATCTAATTTACTCGATTGTAGCTACCAAGAATAAGAAGACTACGCAGCAAAGTCCATCTTCGTGCTTCAAGCATTCCATAAAGGAACCGTATTTTCGATTCCAGTGTACCGCGTGAGCTTCCATTGAATACCTACGCGGAAAATAAAATCGATCGAGTTTTTATGCCGCTTTTTTTTTTTTTAATTTAAAAGTGAAAAATATCGAATAACAAGTATATGAATTCATAAAAATATTTGAAGCGTGAATCTGTTTGTACGAAACGCGAGAATTTAAAGTTTATCAAGGCAATTAAAAAATTCCCTTTTCGCGAATAAAAATCCTTTTCATTTTATGATATATATTTAAATTCAAATTAATGCACGCATTAATAAACACAATTTTTCATACATTATTAAGAACGCAAAATATTAAGCGTATTTTAAATTATCAAAGGCTTTCAAACTCACGCTCTAAAAATTAAAAATTTATCATCAACAAACAGTTTCAGAATTACTTCTCACAGAACGTACCAGGTTCCATTAATCGTATGCTCGGATCCCTTGCAATCGTAATCCCCCCAATGAAAGTGACAGTTGTGCAACTCGTAATCGTCCTGCAGCGGGCCGCACTTGATAATCGACGGCAGTCGATCCCCGGTAAGATGAATCGACACTGAAATCGGCCCACAAAATTTTCCAAAGATCTCTAAACAAGACGAATTAAGTCGAAGACAACGTACCTGTGATTCCACTGTTGTACATTATTGCATCTCCGTCGTTGTACCAATGTCCGGTCATTATTAGCGGCGGTAAGTATCTTGGACAAGTATCCTCGTCCTTTATATCAATCGGTGATTGTTTACTTCTCGTTAGAGCTTTACAGAAGATTGGTTAGAAAATTTAGTGTATCTTTTATTCTTATATTTAAGGAAAAAGTATGAAGTGCGGAAAGGTATACTTGCTAATTCGTTCTTTGTCGCCATTGTCTGTTCGAATAAACTGGAGAAATTTTGAAAAATACTTCCAAACGGTGCCGAGAGTCGAAAAGTTTGAATGAAAAGGTTATATGACAACGTTTAACAAAAGAAAGAGCAGCACTTGTTAACATTCCGTGGCGTAAGCAACCTTTCTCTCGTGAATTTTTTGCGTGCCTCTGTAATTGCTCAAAATGCGCTCGTATTTATTATTGTACAGATTTCTAAATTCAGCCATCTGCAAAACGAAAAGTATATCGAGATTCTTTGACCTCTGTAAGAAGGCTCTATTTTCAGTGGAGAATCAACCGATAGATTCTGTACCAAAAATTGAATAAATTATTTAAGTACTTGTCTAGCAGAAATTTTGACAGGCCGAGGAATAATAATCCAAGTGACGCACTCTGTGTAAGGAGGCGTAGTAAACGATCCTTTGTACGTGTAATATCCCGGATCGTTACAAACCTCCAGCATCCATTTCAAGCTCTCTGTAAAGATTTCGTTCGCGTCAAGAAAACCATGTTATTCAATGAACGAACAAAATTCGTTTGCGAAAAGTAACCTGGCGGAATCTCAACGCTGCGACCGGGCAACGCAACGTGCACCAATTTGTCTGTAATACAGGCAACGTTGGGGTTATCTCTCGTTCCCGGGCAGCCGATCACCTGGGAAACAATATATTGGAAGCTTTTCAGGTCGTCCAGCGTAATGGAACCGATTTCGAAATATGACATTTTCACATTTATCGGGCGTAATTTAAGAATTTTTGAAATATGAGAATTACGTTGGCTTTTTTATACTGAATACTAACCTGAAATAAAAAGGAAAGAATGGCAAATCCGTCTGGTTTTTCGAGGCACTTTTCAATGGAGCCGTAAGAAGTGTTCCAGTGTATGGCTTGGGCTTCCATAGAAAACCTTAAGCCGGATCATAGAGAAAGGACGAATAAAGTATGAAATTTTTTCGATAATAACAATGAAGTTACCTAGCTCAAAACTTTCTCGTTTTTAATAAGTCTTTCGAAAATGATATTTTTTTAAAATCTTCCAAGCCCAGAGAGCCTCCCAATCAAAGCATCAAATTAAAAATCCGTCCAAAATTACAAAACTCAAAACAATTTAAAAAAAGGTTCACCGACCAAAAACGAATAAACACCCCCCAGGACAGCTCCGAAACAAATCAATAGCAGACGCGATTACCCGTCGACGTATAAATCGAACCAGCGGCCGATGAATAAGCGACAGGGACTTAGAATTGCTTAGGCGCTTTGTACGCGTATACGAACCAGGTCTCCTCGACGCTGTGCTCGGCGCCGCGCGAGTCAGTCGGCCCCCAGCGAAATTGCATATCGGAAAACTGATAGTCCGCGAAGAGGGGGCCGCCCTTCAGGTAAGCCGTCCGTCCCTCCGGCAACTCGACTTTCACTGCAACCAATAGAGAGAGAGAGAGAGAGAGAGAGACGATCGCTTGGCTTTCGACTAATGAAACTCTCTCGAGAGAGGGAGAGAGAGCTGACGGCTTTTCATTTGGCTCGCCTCGCTTATTTCGACTGATTTTCGGGATTTATCAAGTTCGCCGTTTCATTAGGTTTTAGTGAACGTCGCTTTTAACGTTCGCTCGATATTAAAAATGACGTTGTAACGTTGCAAAGTTGCTAGGCGAGTAAAGAATTTTTAGTGAAATATGCGGGCAATTTTATTTGCAACTTTACTTTAAAAAAAGTATTGATTTATGGCTAATACAGAATTTCGTTCGCATCGTTAACGACATTGTAGTGCTTGTAATTTATCGGTGCACTCTCGTTTGATTGAGATTCAATATTCGAAACCTTTCAAACGAAATCTATTAAGTAGATTTTATTGAAAATTTATCGAAAGCGTAAATTACGCTCGTACCGTTGAAAAAAAAAATTCAATTTACTAATTAGATTTACCTGTATTTCCAATATTGCTCAATTTGCAATTGCCGAAGCTGCAAATGTGGCCTTCGATCAATAATCTCGGCAGCCTTTCGTGGTAAGTGTACATCGAGTTCAGATCGACCGGCGACTGATTCCACCTTGGCATCCCGGTGGACGACGTCCAAATTGTCTCTCTCGCTGTCGGCAAACAATCGGAATGGAATTAGCGACCAAAGCCGAAACTCTTAATAGCCCCCTCAAACAGACTCGTCGAACCTTTTCTCGATCTCCTGGATCTCCTGCTCATTTTGCCGCCGTGTAAACTTGATAATTTGGGAAGAGCCGAGGTTAAAAGAAGTCAGACACGTGTAAATTCTGATCGCCGAATGGTGAGGATTGAAGGCGACTGCGGTTCGGGGCTCGAGAATCGGGTGGGGAAGTGCGGCCAACGTCATTGTTTTCTACGATGGGGCTTATCGAATCTGCGCTAGAAAATTGTCCAGTGAAATTTTTAATTCTCTTTTGAAGTTTAGATTTTTTTTTTTTGTTTTAAAGGCCCGCGGTTTCGATAATGATGATAGAACTCTCGATGCCGGATTTACTCATTTTCTGCGGGAGCACGATTGTAATAAGTATGAAATCTTTTGTATAACCTACAAGGTTGTTTAGTATTAAATAAATTACCTGCTTGGTTTGTATTTGAGTTTAAGAATATTTACAAAAAACGTTTTATTTAAAAATTAAAGATTAGACACATAAGTTTCATCTTTTACAATGTTTAATATAAATCTCTCAAAAATCATTAATTAAGTATTCAAAGTAATTAATTTTTAATCATTTTTTTCATTCAAAATAATAAGAAAACTCTTAATCATAATAAATTTGGAAAACTTAAATACCCTAATAAGTAGTACAACCCGCGTTTGGTTAGACTTCCTCTTGTACCTTTTTCTACTTTAGGATTTCAACTTTTTTATTTTAAAAATACACTACTTGTATACAATAACGTATTTACAAGCACTATTAGTTTTACTTTTTTAGAATACCAATGTAAGGTTTACATGCAGCATTTCTCCTTTTACGCACATAAAAAAAATTTAACAATTCCTTTATTTTTATTAAATAAAAGTTACCTCTCTGTCACGTTACCACTTCGAATTCTCGCAAACACAGCAGAAGCATAATCCAATAATCCACCCGAATCAAACCCGTCAGTGATGCTGCTAATGGAGCTACTCGACTGGTCCTGCATCGCGACGGCGTTGGACTGTCCGTCGAAGACGTCGGCGGCGATGCCGGACGTCTTCCTGTACGGCGAGAAGCTGGGTCCGGCCGTCTGGCGCTGCACGTTCCCCGAGGCCGCCGGCTGCGAGCAGTCACCCATCAACATCCTCAGCCGCAAGGCCACGGTCATCGTGCGGCCCGAGCCGCTCGTCTGGTGCGGCTACTCGGACGAGCCGCTCTCCATGACCCTCGCCAACGACGGGAATACCGGTGGGTTCGCCGAGGTGGAGAGGGCCTGGGGATTTTATTTGATTTAGGGATTATTCGCTGCCGGCTATAGGTTTTCAAAGTGCTTTTGAGAATAGGCAATATGAGGCGATAAGTGGGCGATGAAACAGTATTTTGCCAGCGTCTCGAGAATAGAGAGGAAGCTCGAAGTGAGAGTATATATACTCTTGGGAATTTACTATTCCTCGGTGAATGGGGGAGTTTTCTTGTGTGAAAGGGATTGCGTTTTTTATTAAATTCCTTATTGAACGTCGCGTCTGCCATTGATATTTCTAGAGATCTAGAGAGAGGAAGAGAATAAAAAGATTGCTTATTGTGCGATATTCGTAATACTCGAGAATAAAGTTTAATTGGGTTGTTTCTTTTTTCTTTACATTTTTAAAATCTTTCTTTTCAATTTATAACGCGCGTTTAATAAAAAAAAAAAAAAAAAGTGTAGAAGATGATAAGAGTATAGCTGTACCTTCACATTTTATTGAAATTTCCAAGAAGAATTTCTCATATTTTACTCAATATTATATATAATACGCTTGGACAATATATTGTCCTTTAAAGGATTTCTTATTGGTATTTAATAAAAACTCGCAGTCTGGCTCAATTCAGTTTAGCAATAAAAGTAAATTTGCTAAATTTAATCATATTTAACGTTTAATTTATCTTCAAATTATTACTGAAATTCTTGTAATTAACGTGTTTCTCTTTCATTATAAAAAGAATGAAATAACTCAATTTTTACAATATCATATAATTATATTTAATGCAAAGAACAGGTACTTTACTTAAATTTATGGTTTAACAAGTTTTTAATAATATTTCTGTAAAATGTATTTCTTCAATATTCTTTACTGCAGCTTATTAGCTGACTAGTAATATAATTTAAGCACATTTTTATGCTGCTACAAATAAAGTAATGGCCGATTCCTGCAATACTTACATCTCCCAAAAAAAGAGCAGCACTTACCTTAAGACCACGAGCAAAAAAAGCACCTTAAACTCAGCGAAACAACCTCTCTCTCTCTCTCTCCTTCCCTCCCGGAAACGCCTCCAGTCGTGCTGCTGCCGTGCTATCCGTCCGGCCTGCAGCCGAAGCTGCTCGGGGGGCCGCTCTCGGGCGGCTACGATTTCCGCTCGGTGGCGTTCCGCTGGGGCCCCGGCAACGACGAGGGCAGCGAGCACAGCATCGACTTCCTGTGCTTCCCCCTCGAGCTCCAGGTCACGCACAAGAAGCTACTCAGCTGCCAGCCCGCCGCCGCGCCCAGGGACATGCTCGCCGTCGTCTCGTACGTTTTTGAGGTACGGCTCTTTCGGTTTTTTTTTTTTTTTTTGGAATTTTAGAATGATGGCAAGTGTCGTGGATCAGAGTGGCTAGAAGTTGAGGAAATGCGATCGCGTGAAATAAAAGTCGCGAGGTACTTGGATAGCGAATTGACTCCTGGAATAGCTGGTTATCCGTCCGTCATCATCCATTCTTTAAGTAAAATTAATGAATAAAATGTATGGTGAGTCGGAGACAGTAATAAAAGTAAAATGCATTTAAATTCCAAGATTAGAGTTTAATTGATACGTAGTTAGTTTACTTTATAGCTTTAAACTGTTTTAATAATCTCTTTTACCCCCGTTGCGTCACTTCTTCCACGTAGGTATTACCTCAGTCCACCCCTCCAAATGCCGCAATTAACAGACGCCCAAAAAATGATTTCGCAGTTGACGAACGCAGACAACCCCTATCTGGACCACGTCGTAACGAACCTGTGGCGGATCCGCAGACCAGGTACCAGCGTGCAGGTGCCGCCCTTCCCGCTCGAGTGGCTCTTCTCAACCTTCAATCAGAAGTACTACTCGTACAACGGCTCGCTCACCATGCCGCCCTGCAGCGAAATCGCCGTCTGGCTCGTCCAGCCAGAGCCCATCTCCATTTCTTCCAATCAGGCGAGTGCTTACACGGGGTGAAAGGGCTTAGAAAATGGGCGGATTGTAAGGATGACGGAGATGCTGTCTTTTTTATGTTGACTTGTTTGAGTTACGCGCAGTTTGCAAAATTGGAGATTGTTCGTTGGTGACTTTAAATTCGCGAGAGTAGATGATGGTTTTAGTGATATCTAATTCATTTCATTTTTTAGCGATTATTTATTCTGTCTCGTTACTTGCAGCTGGCAGAGTTTCGTAAAATTCATTCGGTCGAAGGTCCAATTTTGTCCAATTCAAGACCTGTTCAATTGTTAAATGATCGAGAAATATTCTATTACGGATAAAGGTAAGAAAAATCATAACGAATGAATTTAATTATTATAAACATAACGCAAAAGATTAATCTATGAAAGTTTATTTATCTTCTAGTATTTTTATCGTGACTATTAGAATTCTGAAATCTTATAAAATTTGTTATCATGTTTTATATGAAGCACTTTTATTGCGCGTACTTTAAACATAGATATTCTAGTCTACAAATATAAAAGTCTATTATTAATTGAAATACATAACATTTTTTGCTACATTATTATTTTAGCTTGTTTTTTATTCCGTCCTTTATAGGTGTTTGCACTTTCGACCTCTTTTCTTCGTTAAATAACAAGTAACATTTTTGCAAAAATATACTCCGTTCAATCGGTATTTTTATAATAAGAATAATAAAAACGAATTAATTTATAAATAAGATAATTTCTTTATATATTGTGTGATTATTAATAAGCAATAACAAGAGCCTCGGATATTACCTACAGTTTATATTTAAAAATATCGATTCTTTTATTTAACTCTTCATTTATTAAAAAGATAAATAAGCTTTCGAAATTCGAGAGAAGTTTCGTTTTTTTTTTATTTTGGATCACGAATTGGAGATTGTTAATGAAGTTTCTGATAAAAGGCCAATCAGATCTTAACAACTCAATTAATTCCAAGCATAAGAAATAAATAAAAATATTTGATGTATCGAACTGTTATCCATAAGTTGATAAGTAATAAAAGTTCATAAAAATACTTTCTTTCACGACTTCGAAATAGAAAAATCATAAAATATCTGATATTTTATTCCAGTTAAAACAATATTGCGAAATTATTATTCGAAGTACATCAGAAGCTAACTCGTGGGAATTCTCTCTACTGTACATAAATGTAAGAAACATAAAGGTAAGACAAAACTATATTACTAAAACTAAAGAAAACAGTTTTGTGCAAAAATTATATTTGATAAGAGCAAAACCGTGTATTTTCATATTAACAGTAAATCTTAAAATACTTTTTTACGATATAAATAAAATTGCTATTAAAGTACGACCGAGGAAGTGGCTTAGGATGAAAGTAAAATAAAGCTTCGACAGAGAACAATATTTTTATTTGCACATAATTTTTTACATTTCGTATGTTAAAGACGGTGGCCACTTCGAGAGCGGAGAACACACGACTCCGATAATTGATTTGGCACATAATTTCTACTCACATCGTATCCTAAGTACACGGTATCCCTATACACATGGACGTCTTTCTTGACCTCTGGACTTCGTACTTGTACCCTGCGCACTTGCGCACTTTGCTTTTGTCTACAACACTTTACTTTTTTTGCATATCGTTTTTATATATATATATGTGTATTTTTTTGGTTTTTATACATGTACCTGTTTGTCCTCTCTTTCCTTTGTCAAATAAAAACGGAAGGCTTCTTAAAAAATATACTTGTTTAAATGCAACGAATTCGTTTTGCCAGTTGAGAGCAGTCAATATGAAAAATATCAAGTTCTCCAGGTCTATTTATGTATGCATATATTTTTATACTTTTACATGCGGCCATAAATACACGCAGATTTGCATTTTATTTTGTTTTCTTTCGCAAAAAGTTGGTCTGTAATTTTGCCAATTTATATACGAATCTATATTTACAATAAAATCGACGAAAATGATTTGCCTTTGATACTTCTTTAAGCGCAATATTTTGCTTAAAAAAATATCAAAAATCAAACATTACAAACTTTTCGTATACTCATGTAAAGCTTAAAACAGTATTTTTCATTTAAGAACTAATTTAAATACGTAGCAAATCGATAAAAATTCTTTAAGCTTAATAACTTCAGTGATAAAGATTTGTTAATATAGTGGAACAATCGTTTTAAACATTTAAAACAGGTTTTTAAAATTTAAAATACTGATTTATTTTTTCAGGAAATACATCTATCATCCCTTATCCATAAATATTTATGAATATCATTTTTTAAAACACACATTTCGATTACACGATAAGGTGAATAAATATTATTTAAATTACTTAAACTGCACGTTATTTTTATACAAATCAGTTAATATTAATAAACGCAGCTTAAATTATCGAAATTTTGCCGTAACTTAAATCTGCATTGGTGCAGATAAATTTGTATAATTATATATCTCTCTATCATTTTTAAAACAGCTAGTATCTTTCATAAAGATACCATTTATATATCAATTTTAATATAATATTTTCAAAATCCTACCTATATAAAGACTTACTTTAATCGTATAAAGAATATAAAAAATTATTCATCAAAAAAATTTATTTAAAATACTGTAAAAATCGCCTTTTAAAGATAAAAAAAAATTATAAAAAACATTATTTTTTACTTTGCGAAGCTCAATTTTTCGTTATAAATTTAATACAATGAATTATATTCTTCACAAGTGTCTCACTTTATGACAAAACAATAGTAAAAAAATCGAAAAATCAAATTCGAACGTTTTACTGGAAGAGAGAGAATAGAACAATGAGGGTTATTATATATATTTCTCTGCACGTAACTCTTAATTACAGTATTACACCACAATATTCATTTAAACGCAAAAGTTTTGAAAGAAACCAAAAGTTTCTGGTAAATCAATCGAAATTTGTTGTCTAACCTAAACTCAGGAAACTCAGTTCTATCATGTAATGAACTGCAGTGCAACAGCACGAAATTTGCTTACGTACAAACACATTTCCCATACTTTTCTTCAGCTAAAATACTTTAATAATTAGACTCTAAATATAGGTTATAGATACACAGTCTCTAGAGTAATTTATTTGTAGCCGGCAAGTAAACTCCCGCAATCCAATCTATTTCGAAGTGCGGAAACTTCGCGATCGAATCAGCGCTAATGAATCACCATACATCCATAATTGAAGACTTAATTTTACCATGCAATCTCTGCGGCTTCCATGCAGTTCCCGCCATTTATTGGTCTTATATTGATCTTCGCGTTAAATACGGCGGAAATCAGGATAATTGTTAGCATCATTCTTACCACCGCAGTGGTAGCTTTCTTTCCCGATTGGGAATTTAAGTTTCTCGCGCGATATCCCAATTTGCACTATTTTCATTATGTATATAAATTCAGCTCTTCCTCCTGAAGGAGGGAGTCGAAAATAATCGATTTCGGCCTCGTGGAAATGCGTTATCTTTACGATTCTTTCTATACTTTATCCTAATGCAAAAAATACTTTTTTTTAAATATTGTAAGACGGTTATGTTCCAAAAAGCAGGCCAGAATCGTGTACTTTTGGACTCCCTCCTCTGACATAATATCTCAGTTTCCGCAATGTTTATTAATTTTAAATCTGAAATTGAGATTCATTAAACTTATAACGTTGAGGGTTTTATTAGTGCCGCAACTTTCATAGTAGTAACTGTTTCCCAACGTAAATTTAAATATGCTATTCTGAATGATAATTTGTTCCTACTGAGGAATTTAAAGCTGAGTATTAAAAAGTGCCTGAGTTTTGCCCTTTTTTGAAAGGTAATTAAATACATTTACATAAAAAACTATCTTTTACTCAGCACAAATATTTATATTTCTACAAAACAATATAAATAATTACTTCAAAATTAAGTTTACTTTGCAAGCAAGTAAAAAGGCTTACTAAACTAACCGGTCCGATACCATAAGCACGTACAGTCTAATGAACCTCTTGATATTAAAAAACACGGCGAAAACCGGCGACGATTCAACCAACCCCGTGCCTCTTCCGCCCGAGCACCCTTAAACGTACGACCGGCACAACGCAGCCATCCCACCGTCGCTTCCGTCCCAGAAAACTCCCGGAACTCGGGACGGCAGCCGTCGCTCCGAAACACGCTCCGTTTTTTTGAACACAATGAGAGAGACAGACAGACAGAGAGGCGAACCGAATCTACACAACAGCCAAGGAAAAAAGAGGCGCCGCACCCGCCGCCGCTAACCCTGTTAGGAGGAGGAGGTGGCGATGACATCCCGCCTGCAGAACGCCTACCTGATGCTGCCCGTCCGGAATTCGCGGCGCGAGGAGCTGCCGCCGCCGCCGCCGCTGCCACTCCCGCGACTCATCCGACGACTGTGTTATCCGGCCTGGATGTCCCCGATTGAGCGGCACAGGAAGGCCGATGTTATTATGCCGAAGGTCTGAAAGCAAGGGAGGAACAGCGTTGCTTTCACCGTTTTTTCGACTACCTTTTTTTGTAGGAATCTTTTTTAGCCGAAGGTAACGTTAAAGAACTTTTTGTGAGAAAGAAAATATTATTTTTTAAATTTTGTACTATTAATTTTAAGTTGATTTTTAAGTAACCGGATCAGCGCACAGGAATTCTCTGCTGAATTACTTTTTTAATTGTGAATTGTTATATAATTAATTACTCTTTAATTTTATTGTACTTTTACTCTGATTTCAATAAATAAAAAAATAAATAAAATTAACAACCACTTTAAACGGTTTATTAATTATTTGTTGGAATTTATAAAAGAATAAAGTTCAGCTCTTTACTTTAAACACCGTTTTGAATTTCATATAATAAGCTGCAAAGATCTGGAGTCTTCTTTCAGCCACGTTATTAAATTTATTGTATTTTTATAAAAAAATAATTTGAAAATTTTGACAAGTCACACACTGTTAACACAGTTCAAAATTTGATCCTCTCATCGTAATAAATGCTGCAATTGGTTGCAAAGAAAGTAGTCCGTTTAAAGCCATTCATCACAATAAATTACCTGAGCTCCTGCCACTGCCATGCCAAACAGAATGAGAGTTAAGCTCTCGTATTGAAGCCAGCTTCTTATTTTTCCAAGGCATCCCTGGAACACGAAGATAAATTACGAAACTTAATTAGTTCGATACCTTTTAATACTCCTAAGTCTTCAATTTGCCCCGAGCATTTTTCCTTATTTCCCCTCCACCTCCCCCCCGCTCTCTCAATTGAATCCTCCTCTTTACCCATTTTTAATTAACGCGCACCTCTTTGTGACGCAAGCCGCCGTGCACCGCGAACTCCACGTGCTGGCAGGCCGACTCGTCTTTCGGCTGCGGGTACAGCCAGGGTTTCTCGTTCTGGAACAGCGAGAGGAAAAGCGAATGTGAGAGAATCTCGCGAAAAAACGGGCTGACCTACTTAAATTTGTTTTGCGCGGGGCTTACGTTCTTATAAAACACCCTCGAAATGACACTCATGGGGCTGCCTGTGTTTTTCACCTGCAAGAAGCGGTAATTGCCGGTTTAATACGAGAGAAGAGGAAGGAGATTACTGGTTGAATTAAATTTTAAAAGGCGTCGAGTGACTTTCTTTATCGGGGAAAATTTGATTTTAATAAATGGACGAGTACACTGGATTGAAAGCTTTTGTGGGAATTAAATAAAAAATTTTCTCTTTGCTTTTCAGACAATTAAATTTCATTATATTTAATTCAAATATTTCTCTCTTACAAATAAATCCAAGATTGATTGTAATTTAAGTTTTTAGAAAAAAAAATGTTCAAACGGGTAGATTTAATCATTACTCTTTAAAAATAAAGCTGCAGTTTTCTTATCGACTTTGAAAAGTAACCAAGGATTTCAATTTTCTACGTTATTGGGTGGATTTCTCACTAGGTGTTTGTTTACACAAGTAAGAATTTCAAAAAAGCAATTAAAATCTCCAGTGTGCAACTCGCTCCCGTCACTTTTTCGACATGATTCTCCAATAAACGACTACTCAGCAACCCAATAATTCATTAAATCCCCCGATAATTACCTCCGTGTCCTTGAGCACGCAGCAAGTAAGTGGCACCTGCCTCCTAGTCCCGGAGATCTGGCTGTCCCTCCACCAGGCGGTGCCATTGAAATCCGTGTCATTGTAAATTCCGCAGCAGTTGAACTGTGCGCGGAAACGAAAGACAAAATTCAGGCTCCCGAGCCGCTCTTCCCCCCTTTCCCTCTTAGAGAGTACTTACCTTGTACTGAGCGTAGTCGAGGCTGTGGCTGAAGCCGACGTCACTGCTGGAGTCGTGTCCGTAGTGCAGCGACAGCCGCTCGCCGAGGCGAGTCTCCAGGCCGGACAGCACGCGGTACGTCATCAGGCCGAGAACCGCGGCGGTCACCACCTCCGCGACTATCAGCGCGATCAGCATGCTCATGTACTGGAACAGAGGGGGGCGGTGTACGTTCAATTGTCGGGACGGGAGATATTGTTGTTGGGAGATTTATGAGCGGTGCTGGAAGCCCCGTTATAATATAGACGATTTTTATGGTCTGCAACAGGGTTGCAGATACTTAAGTCATTGTTGGACTTAATAATAAGTCCGTAAATTAAATTTAAATAATAAGTCCGGCCGCACTTATGATTTAGTCGATATTTAAATAATAAGTCCGGCTGGACTTGTGATTTAGCCGAAATTTAAATAATAAATCGGGCCGGACTTATAGACTGCAACCCCTGCAAATTATATTTCAACATCGTTTCTTTTGTGAATGTATGCATTTAAGGAAATATTTATTTTTATATAAAAGAAGAAAGAGGTATAACAATCATATCTGTAATCATTCTGGAAATAAAATGATAGAATTTTATAGATTTTTTATTACACCCTTTCATCTTCATTACTGCTCTCAACATTTAAAAGATAATAATTTATTAACTAATCCGTAAGTTTTTCTAATGTCTCGTCTTCTAATAATTTGTTCTTTCTTTTTAGTTCCATAGAAAAGTAAATGTGAAATATCCATGTGAAATGCGACATACTTCGTTCTATGAACTTTCGTACAAATCAAAATAAATAAATAGAAACATAAAGAAACTATTACTAAATTGATTACATAATTCTACCTTTTAAATTCAATAAATCATTTCTACGCTTTTGCCCTCGTCTCAGTTGTTCCAATCGCAAAGCAACTCAACAGCCAATTTCCGCCCGATTTCTACGGGATAATCAAACGCGTTTACGTAAGAAGCACATCTATGTCACGCCACAGTATAAGTATTGACTAAATATGATTATCGAACTCCGAGCAAAGTCCTCCATCAGACGAAATTATTAATTGCTCGAGAGCTTGTTTAATAACAGTTAGACTGAGGCTTTGTGACGCTAATGCACCGTAAATTTTTGAGAGCTTGGCTTCGCTTCGGAGAATATCGCTTAAGAATTCATAAACTGGGATGAAAACTTTAGTTAAAAAGCGGAATATGTTATGTTGTCGAAAATCCATTATTCTTTGGAGCATTCGAAAATGAAAATCAATTTTTAGATGTTTATTTCCGGACGGTTTTTGCATTGAAATTTTTTATATTGTATTTAGTCTTAATATAAACATAATACTAATTAATACTGAAATTGAAGATTTTTAAAAATTGTTTTATAAATAACAGAGAAAGTATAATAATTACAGTACACTTTATTGGAAAGGCAAACTGCAACATCATTAACGAACTCGTTCTAATTTAAATGGTAACTTGAAACATTGATTTTCCATAGTACCAGACGCAAGCGCTGTAGTCTATACCCTTAAAGTTTGATTGCATCAAAAAATCATTTTACACTGAAATTAATTAATTTTTTAACAGAAATTATTTCTATTTAATCGTTCTTTGCGATAAACTCATCAATTGTATAAAAAAATATGACACTTTACTTTAAAATCAGATGAAAAAGAAAATAGAGGTAGATTTTCTATCATATGCATGGGTATTTTACCCATACCAGGAATTGGCCAATTTCTATTTGAAAAGTGGAATCAAACTCTTCCAGGGTTGAAATAACATTTTTTTGCTACATATTAATTTTAGCTTGTCTTTTATTCTGTCCTTTTATAGGTTTTTACCCTTTTGACCGCTCTTTTTTTTCGTTAAATAAAAAGTGACATTTTTGCAAAAATATACTCGGTACAATCGATATTTTATAATAAGAATAATAAAAAAGAATTAATTTATAAATAAAAACGTTTCTTTATATATTGCGTGATTATTATAAATAAGCAATATTATTAATAAGCAATAACAAGAGACTGAGACTATTACCTATAGTTTTTATTTAATATATCGATTCTGTTAATACAACTGTTTATTTATTAAAAGCATGAACTAGATAAGATAAGGTTAAAAGTAAAAACTGACCCTTTTCATTCTACTAGCTGAATGAAAATCGATTCAATATTTGATACTTATCAATATGTAAAAGTATTGTTATGTTCCGAATTAATGTTCTCTAAGAAATGCATTTAATTTAAGAAAAATTAAGGACATATTTTCAATTTATTAAAGTATTTGCAATGCATCTTATGTTAAAAGATTAAACACTAATAGTTTGTAAACAAAAATGTACGTCAATAAATCCAAAGTCATAAGAAATAAATAAAAATTTTTTGATGTATCAAAATGTTATAAGTATAATAAAAAATAAAAAAGTTACAAATTTTTTTCCCAACTCAGGCATGAAATTGCCCTCATTTCAAAATTTGACAAAATTGTTTTTCCGAGCGGGGAAAAATGGATAACAGGTCACTTTTTAAAATTTTTTAAATTAAAATTTTTTTTTTTTATTTTTTTCTCTGTTTTAAACTATTTTGTACCATTTCTGTGTACGATGTGAAATGCACGATCATCTATCCAACTTTCTAACGCCAAATGAGGACTTTTCATGCCCTCGTTGACAAAAACACGGTGTGTAACACGGGGAGAAAAGCTATTTCAGATTCGGATGAGGTATTTTCCGCACGAGTCGGAGTCGAGGGCGCCGAAGGCAGGAATAATAGCGAAGGTGAGAATACCTCACACTCGCTAGAAATAGCTCATTTTCTCCCCTTGTTGCACAATGTACTACTATTATATTTCTTACTCTGATCTCAAAATCACGACTTAGACATGATTTTTCGGCATACATGGTATAAAATAACGTTCAACACGGATGTGAAAGTTGGTTATTTACCCCGCGAGACAGTTTTCGCTCGAGCAAAACGAGTTAATGCCTAATTAAATACATTTTCAATCTTTGAATTTTATAAATAAACACGTTTCTTTATATACTGCGTGATTATTAATAAGCAATAACAAGTAGCTGAGATATTACCTATTGTATTTTTTATTTAAAATATCGATTCTGTTAATTCAACTATTTATTTATTAAAAGGATGAACTAGATAAGTTTAAAAGTAAAAACTCACCCTTTTCATTTTACTAGTTGAATGAAAATCGATTCAATATTTGATACTTATCAATATGTAAAACTATTGTTATGTTCCGAATACATGTTTCAGAAACGCATTTAATGAAACAAAATTAAGGACACATTTTCAATTTATTAAAGTATTTGCAATGCATCTGCAGAATGAAACATTTGAAGATTGATTTGACCATTAATCGTATCGAATATTTCTTTACGAAATCTTTTCAGTGTAATGAAAATGAACGAAACATTTTGTATTATTCACATTTGTTTGCTTATGTCACTGGCAATCAATATAAAAAGTGCACCAGAATACAGATGGCTGAACACCTTAATTAATCGGGTTTCGAAATATGACGATATATATCAAACAGTGCTTTTCATTAACATAAGCAAATGGAAAAGCATGCAGGAATACAATAGTATTTTTAAAAGCATTTACAGTGCTAATCCAGTGATTTCCATAAATATAGCAAGCAAGGATAAACGATCGGTAAATATGCTGAGCTTTAAAAATTCGAGGGGAGTTTCGCTTTTTATAATTTTGGATCACGAATTTGAGATCGTTAATGAAGTTTCTGATAATCAATTAAACCATTTCGTAAACTATTTTATGCAAATTCCGTCAAAATTCACGAAACCTAAATGTTTGGCGATACTATTAAAAAACAGAATATCATCTGAAAGTGTAATAAAAACCAATTTGATCTATGCGTGGAGGAACAAATTTTTAGATTTTACTATATTAGAAGTTTGTTTAAATAAGACTACAGTATATACTTACAATTCGTTTTACAATAAAATTACTAAAAGCCTTCTTGAAGTCGATACAGATATATTTCCTGATAAACTAGTAAATACAAATCGTTATCAATTAAAAATTCTTTTCTATTGGTTGCCGTTTATGAAAATACTGCTTGACGACAGAGGAATTGTTCAAAATCCAAAAATAATAGATCTTGTACACCCATTAACGACGACTGCGTTTGAGTACATGAACATCCAACCACTGTACATTGCTAATAAACTTGGCAATGAATCTTACTTTACTTTCTTAGTGGATTCCTTGGAAAAGGTAAAGAACGAAGAAGCTGAATTTTTTATACCCGACACACTTATGACTATTTACCTACAAACAGGATGGTCTGATCTGATTCTACACTTAGACATTGGCGAAGGTTTCGAGGATTTCGTTCCGATTATTCCTATAATATCAATACCTACACTTTATATCCCTATCGATATATTTATTTACTTGGTGATTGTTCCCTTCGCATTTGTAGTTACCACCCTGGCACTAAATTATTTTAAGATCGGCAACAGGTATCGCAAAATATTTAACGTCCTCCGAGTACTGTTTGGAATTCCTATCAATGTAAAACCTAAAGGATGCGTCAACAAGATGTTATACCTAGTTATTGCGCAGACATCTATAGTTTACAGTATCAACTTATATTCAAAATTTGTGGATATCCGGATGACGAGGAATGAAAAATCTTTGGATACGTTGCAAGAACTTGACGAATCAGGTTTTCCGTTGCGCCTTAATTATTTGCTTCTCAACAAGACTTTCGAAACTGATGATCAACATGTTAAGAATCTCCAACGAAAGACTATAGTTGTGCCTGATGACGGCAATTGCTTCGGTATACTCTTCAAAGAGAAGAATACAATCTGTGCCGCAGCTTTAAAGTATGGACGTATGATCAGTAGAAATTACTTAAACGCAGAAGAAAAGCCTATTAGCAGACCTGCAAAATGCAGTTTTTTCAAAGACAGATCAATCTATGCTATGAATAAGGGATCACCTTTTAGGGAGAGGTTACATGAAATCTTTTTGAAGATTCATCAGTCTGGGATTACAAAGCGGCTCACGCAAAAAGCAGTTCCAAAATTGGCAGAAGCCCCGGATTATTTGGAAAACAACAAAGTTTTCTTGATGCAGCTTATTTTCGTGCTGGCCTGCGGTTATTTACTGTCAATTACAGTTTTCCTTATTGAACTTGTCAAAAATCAGCCAAGGAGACATTTTGTTGATTAATGTACGTATTTAACGGATTTTTAATTAATTTAAATTCTAAATGTTAAAAGAGTAAATAATAGTGAGTAATAGTTTGTAAACAAAAATGTACTTAATTAAATCCAAAAGCATAAGGAATAAATAAAAATATTGGATGTATCAAAATGTTTAAGTAATAAGAAGTAAAAAAGTTCATAAAAACACTTTCTTTCACGATATTTAAACAAAAAAATCTATCAATGAAGCATCGGGCTCCCTCTCCCATGGTTCAGTAGATGTATATATGATTCAGTAGATGATAGTATAAGGGTACTCACGATGGCAAGAACGCACTGACTCTCATGAAGGGCGGCGCGGCAGCCGAAAAATCCGACGGTGAGGACGGTAAGTCCGAGGCCGAGGAGGCTGTAGGCCACGAAGTAGATGGTCTCGTGCGGCGCCGCGTCCGACGCGAACAGGTTCAGCAGGTGGCCCTTGCTCGGGTCCATCAGCAGCCACGCGCCCACCACCATCACCGTGCAACCTGCCAGCTGAAACGTGTACAAGGCACTGTTTAGTTTTCCATTTTCTGTTTTAAGAAATTTGTGTTTTAAGCGGTATATGCTTTCGCGTTCGTCGATTCGGGGATTCGAGATATTCGATCTCAAATTCGAAGGTTCAATTCGATCATATCGTAATGCATTTTAATTTGAGGGATTATTATACTGAAAATTAAAAAAAAATCGTTTTGTTACGCGACAGTTGCTTAATAAATAACTTTATTACTGTAGAATTAATTAAAACAATGAAGCCTTTTGTTTATATTCTTTCAGGAGTTTTTAGCTTCCCCACTAAGGAAAAAGACATCCAATGTCCATCCAAAAGCTGTTTTTAAGATGAAAGATATCTGAAAGAGCTCTTTTAGGTGGTCATTGGATATCTTTTAGGAGGTATTTTTTACTGAGTCAATTCACAAATATTTATAAAATCTGTAATAAATTATGCCTAAAAATTAAACAAATGTTTCAAACGCCTCGAATCTAACCAAAGTTGACATTGTATCTTGACACCCGTTTAACTTAAAATACATTGTGTAGTCTAAAACGATTCCAAGATTGTATGGATTCTAACTTCTTGTAATATGCAAAAGCTTGTGAAAATAAACAATTATTTAAATAAAAAGCAAGATGCAAAGAGTATAGAAAAAGAAAAAACAACGAAAAGGAAGAAAGGGTTCATACAAATATCTTAAAATACGTAAGAATGAAGACTTCGTAGACTCTGATTGTTTATTATCTGCTCAATCTTCAGAAAATGAAATAGTTACCGATTACTAAAAAATATTTGATAACTGGATTGAATTGTAAGAGACGTTATATGTAACGCGAAAAATCGGGATCTAAAAAAATAACTATGTTTTAGACATTTAAGTTTTAATTTGTTAAAAAATAATATGTAGTTTATTAGAAATAAAATATATTATCTTCCAACAAGCTAAATTTTATAATAAGTTTTATATTTATTTCAAACCTTATAATTATAGTTTATAAAAAAATACGTTTAGGACATTAATTATGTTATAACATTATTTTATTTATATAATTAAATTTGATTAAAGTTTAGATTATGAAGTTAATTAGAATCTATAATTAATGTAGTTCATATAGTCTTAATAAATTTAAATAAAAATATTATTGATATTAATATATCAATATTAATGAATCATAAGCAAGTTTGTAGAAACACATATTTTATTTGTGTAGTTTTCTTTGATTGAAAAAATTAGATCCTTTCTGCAGATAACCTTAATTGTGAAACCTAATTCATATAAATTATAACTTTTTACGAGACTTTTATTTTAGGTCAATAAATTTATAGACTGTTATCTAAGGTCACTCTGCTTATTTACTAAAGTACGCTATTGTCTCTTTTTCAAATAAAGTGATTGGTTTCGGCAGCAAATTAATCCAATGCAAGAATTTGTACTAAATAATATTATTTTATTTTAAATTATTTTCTAAATCTGTTTAATGTAATTGTTTGATTAATCTCAATGCGTAAAAAAAGTGCATCACAATAAAAAGAGATTTCGTGTTTCAGATTAGTTCGAGTATGGAAATTCTAGCATTTTCCGTTCAAAGATTAATACAGCGTTTTATTGCCATCGACCGTTTATGTAGCATAAATTGAGGCTGTAATTCCAAAATATACGTGCTATCAACCTACAATAATTCCAGATTTTTCATTCACGTAAAAGAGAATAAAGTGAAAGTCAAATGATGACGGTGCACGTATTTATTTATGCGCTAATAATTTCATTCTCATCAAGTACAAACAGTTCGACTAGTACTAAATGGCTAAGTGTGTTAATTGAGCGCATTCCTGCAGAAATGAACGTTCGGCAAATGGCTGTGTTCATTAATATCAGCAAATGGATAAACACAAACGAGTATAATTTTATTTTAAAAGGCATTTCTAATTTTATACCCATGATCGTTGTAAACACAGCAAGTGACGACAAGAGATTCTTGAATTTACCAAGTTTTAAGTATCCACGTAGGTCAACAGTTTTCTTAATGTTACTGGGCGAATTCGAAATTCCTACGAATGAATTTGTAAATTACATTCTTGAAATTCCAACCAATTCGGCGAAGCCAAGATGCTTAGTAATATTACTAAAAAACGCTACATCCACTCTTAAGAAGGAAACGTTAATCTACGCCTGGACCAAAAAATTCCTGGATTTCACAATTCTCGAAGTCCATCCAAACGCCACCCTAATCTACAATTACAATCCCTACTTCAAAAGAATCAGCAGCGAAATTCTCAACTCGAGCAGCACCATATTTCCAGACAAACTGGTTAACACGAACGGGTATCCCATAAAAATCACCTGCTTCGCTGGTATGTTCGATAAGCTGCGAATCGACGACGGGGACAAAGCGCTGAACCTCGAGGTGATACAGACCAAACACCCTCTGATTAAGATAGCGCTGGAATTAATGAACTTTCGGCCGCACTTCCTGCTCGACACGCAGACCAACGACTCCATGCACTCGTTCCTCCTCGACTCCTTGAAGAAGCTCGCGGACGAGGAGATTAATTTCGTTATACCCGCGGTGCTGATCACGCATTTTATGCAGCTCAAGGGAGTGGAAAGTATTTTGCTGCTGGATCATGCTGGCGATTACGAGGACTTTATTGCCGTGGCACCGAGGATTCCCGTGGTGAAACTGTACTTTCCTTTGGATATAATTGTTTATCTATTCTTTGTTCCCACACTCTATGCCCTCTGTTTTCTGCTGTTGGAGTATCTTAGAGGAAAAGAGATCAAGTTCAAAGTCTTTTACATTACCAAACTCTTGTTTGGAATGCCGATCAAAAGGAAACCCATCGGACTGTACGACCAAATCATCTATCTGATAATCGGACTGTTCTCCATAAGCTTCACGAACGTCTTCTACACGAAATTCGTGGACATCAACATCGTCGAGCAGGAGCTTCCTTTCGACTCCTTCGAAGATGTGGTCAACTCAGGTTTAGCGGTGCAGGTGGAAAAACTGTTCCTGAAGCGGCTCCTCGACACCGACGACCCGCAGATCCTCAACATGAGGCCCAAAATCACTGCGGTGAACATGAACGTCACCTGCTTGAAAATGCTTGTCAATGACCGAAACCAGATCTGCGCCACCACCACCAGCTTCGCCAAGTACTTCGGCAGACTCCTCGTGGACTCCAAGGGACACCCTGCCAGCAAAATCGTCAAAGGGGTCCTTTTCAAAGACAGAATCATGTACATCATGGAGAAGGCGTCGCCATACCTGGACAGGTTCCAAGAAATTTTTTTGAGAGTCCACCAGTCCGGGATTTTGAGTGTGCTGGAGAGGGAGAAGATTTTGCAACCGATCACCGGAACGGATCACTTAGCGAGGAAAAATGTCTTTTTGATGCAGCTGGTGCTCATTTTGATTTGCGGTTATTTGCTGGCCATTTGCGTTTTTATCGGCGAGGTTGCGAGGAAGAATTGCAAGTCGAAAGTTAAGAAGTCCATTCGCGACTTAATGTGAAGAGTAATTCAAGTTCTGAGTGCGGAGGTTAATGTCGTACTTTAGGTGTACACTTTAAAATTTTTTTTGTAAAAGAAGTGAAAAAAATTTCAGATTCTCAAACATTTTTAAACGAAATTTAAAGCAATGTAAATGTTTATGTAAGTCTGCAATAAATCTTGACAAAAGAAAATCGTTTATAACTTAGATTAGAATAGTTTAGAATGAAAAGTGAGAATGTCGTTATCGATTTCCTTTTTCTCGGATAAGTTGGAAACTAAATGAATCTTAATTCAAAGTTTTCCATGAATTGTTTTTAACGTTTAAAAAGTAAGTTATATTCCTAACGATCGAAAAAAACTTTAAAAGTAGAAACTTTTATTGAAACTCGTTACATTTAGAAAGATTTAAAATTAAAACCGTAAAAAAGAATAAATGCAGATAAACGATATTTTAACAGTTTCAAAAGATTCCAATTAAAAAAAATTACGCGTAACATTTTAATGCGAAATCATTTCCACAATATTTTATCTTTTATACGAACGGACAAGTGGGAGCATAAACGTAGGCGGCGAATCAGAAATAAACCGGACGCAGGGAGAAAAGAACGTCAATTTTTTCGCTCATTGTCAGCTGCAGTTGCATTTCAAATGCTTCGACGTATTCTAGAAAAAAAAAGCAAAATTCAAACTCACCCATATTAGCAGGTTGAACGTAAACAGTGCCACCTTCAGATACTTCATTCCTGTCGATACTTGCCGCCAGTCATGAATCTGCAACCGAAGAAAAAAGGCAAAGAGAATTTAATAAAGTGTTCCTTCATTTCCGCTCCTCGAATCGGCCATCGAAAATAGAACTGAAGCGGCCCGCGTTAGAAAAAAGGCTCACGTAGTTCTATAATTAAAATTTAATTAAACGACCCTTTCTCTTTCTCCGCGCAAATTAAGTTCGCCGTCTTTCTCTCCGGGAATACCGCGACTGTTTTGAATTCTCGAGTTTCACCAGCTCTATTTTCAATAATTTAAAATCTCCGCCTTTGTCTTCCGGCGGTTAAGCACTTATCAAAATCGCGAAAGCTCCGGCGTCTCTCTCCCTTTGAGATCCGCCGTATAACTTTTAATTAAGAGCGTCTGTTTATTGATGCGCGAGTCAATGTTTTAAGAGAGATATTCTTTTGGGCCCCTTCAAAGGGACTGTTTGCGTTGGCGGAACGAGTCGGGGTCGAGTGGTTGTATAAGGATCAGGTTTAATTTTAATTGTGGACTTGCTTTGAGAACTGACAAAAACTTTTCTCGCTTTCAAAGCGAGACTTACGCGCGTTTAAAGGATCAAAGGATTTAAAAATATACGCGCGCGGAGCACGGCGTTCGATTAAGTAAATTAAGTTTCTCGGTATTGATTTTATTGTGGCTCTAAATAGAAACTTGTTTCTATTTTTAGGTTTTAGCGAAACGTTGATTTAGAAAAACAACCTATTTGTACGCGCAGGAAATAGCGACGTTTAATAAAGTTTGTAATTTATATTGTAATTTTTATTATAAAATCTACTTCTGATAGCGTAACAAATGCAAAACGTTTCACAGATTTAGTTATTTATTTATGTTAGTAAATTTAAACAGATAAAAACATCCTTTTATATACGTAGACATGAATTTATTACATTAAAGTAAGATTTTGCGCATTGGAATTGCAAATTCTTAAGTTTTATTTAAGATTTTTATTTTTGGCTCAAGATATAAAATTTTAAAATAAATCACTGCTCAAAGCCCCAAAATTGTATGAAGAATTTGCCTCGGCAATTGCAAACTATCTTTTTTGCAATCAATTAAAGCGGCTTTTTTCATCGAAAAGTTTCGCAAAGCTCGTTTCGACACTTTCGCGGACTTAATAATTCAGCGCCTAAGTGCGAGTTCCCTCGAGATGCTTAAATTTATGAAATAAAGCCGCTGCAATTAGTTAAACGTGAATGAAATGTTGGGAAAACTAATCCGAGGAAAGTTGCAATAATGAAGGCGCGTAATTTTAAGACGATGTTATATTGAAAGCTTTCGCGAATCATTTAAGTTTTTCGCTTTTGGAAATTAATATTGTTTTTAAGTTTTCTCAATTAGTACGTTTTAATCTACAAAGAGAGAATTAAACCATTTCTTTCTTGCCAAGGACTTTAGTAATATTCTGATTAGGAAAGTATTGCGCAACATGGATTATAGTCGGAAACAATTTATTCCTTAATTTCACCGTCAGTTACTTAATTTTTCATCAACAACTTTAACTTCTTAAACTGTTTTACAGACATCTCGTGTGTTAAATTTCACTAAAGCTAATAATATTTTTTTTCACCTAAAACCCGCCAGGAAACACGATATTTATTTAGGACAGCATTACTATATGCCAAGGATAAACGCTAATATTTTTGATGGTAAAACTTTCCTGACCATCCTGGGTTTTCATTTCTACGCAGCAGCTCCATAATTCATCGCAAAAGTGCAACCTCTTCGCGCGGATCCTTAAATTCCCGAAATAAAGCCGCTGCAATTAGCCCCGACTCGCGCGCGGCCTTTAAACACTTTAGATTAATATCTCATAACGCAATCCCTCATACAATTCCTTCCGCCTTGTTTCTCCCCCGGCTAACAAGCCGGACAAGAAGCGAACAACAGAAGCCGCGCGCGGCCGCCCCCCGTCCCCGTCTTCCGCCCCGTCAAAACAAACAACATTTTAATTAAAAAACTTGCTCCCCGAGATAGCCGATCTCCCTCGACTTAACTCAAATAAAAGCTGCGAAGCCTTTGAATTTTGATTAAAGGTGCAGCCTCTCCCCGATAAATCTCGATGGCGGAAAGAGGAGAGCCAAGCAGGAAGGAAAGGAGCCGATAAAACTGCCGCTCCTTAAACGAAATGGAACAAGACTCTCTCGAGAGAGACAGAGAGAGACAGAGAGGAGGTGCTGAATTACAGTTTTTATCGGCGGAATTCGCGCTTGGAGCATCTGACAACGGCTTTATGCGAAATCGATGGCGAGTCGTATCCCGAGGATTCGGATACGGTACACGCGGACTTTTGCAAGACGAGCCGCCGCCGCCGCTCCATCGAGTGGAACAACGCTGAGTTATGTGCGAAATTGTTTTATCGATCCGCCGCGCGGCGCGGCGGCGGCGGAGGCGGCGGGCTTTTGCGCTTTGCACGCCGCCGCGCTTGTTTTTCCGCCGGAATTTTCAAGAGCCAAGTTTTTTCGTTTTTCTTTTTTTTTTTTTTCGTCGATTCTTCGCTCGTCGCGAGCTTTCGATGATGCGCTATATTTTTGTTTTGTTTTACGAGTCGAACTGCTCTCTTTTATGTCGGGGGTATAAAACGTTTCGGTTGTTGCTGCTTTATGGGTCGAAGGGGGAGGCTTTAAAGGATAATGCTTCGAGAAACTGATCTTTTAATGCAGATTATTAAAGTATTTTTTTGAATCTCTGGTCGAGTAACGTACGAAAGCATCGTTTCAATTTCAGTATCGAAAAACTATTTTCAACTTGTTCTATAGTGCTTCCTTTTAATTTCTAAAAAAAAGGCCAAAAAACGAATTTTTGAAACATAATCCACAATTTTATTAACTAACCGAAACTTTCATTGAAACAAAAGAGGACAGAAGCATCAGCTCTCCCGGAAAAACAATATTTGGCTTGAAGCTCGAAGGTATATCAGCGGCATTCATCGCACAAATAACGCGCAGCTTCCCGTTCATATAACTTCCCGCATAATTCTCCGCGAAAAAAAACGCGTAATACCCGACCGTCTCCGTGGCCCGGATTCAGTTACAATGTCTCCCGACGCAAAATGCAAATAAGAAAAAAGAGGCCGAAGCTCTCGAAGGGACTCGAAGAAAAGCGGCGGATGACGAGGAGCTTAAAAATTCACTCCTCCCTCGTCATTGTACGCGCGAATGTCGCGCCTTTTTAACGAGGCTTACATCAAGAGAGCAAGCCGTAATCTCCCGTCGAAGATACCCTCGGCGGTCGAACGAGCCGATCGGCGCGGTGGCCCTCGGGGGAAAAATGAGCTTCGGGATCCGGAGCTGCGTTCACAGGTGGTTGGTTTCTTTGTATATAGTTCCGTCGAATATACGTATATCCCGCGAGCTGCCAGTCGATAATGCGCCCCGAGACGGAAGGACGGCCGAATTTGTTTTTGCCAGGCGGTTTGCCGCTTCAATTTCAGTGAAACGCTGCCGCGATGATCATCTATCACTGTTATCGCGCGCCGTCCCTCTTCCCAGACGCTCTTTGCGTCGCGGCCTTTCTTCGGAATTTTTGAGGAAAGTTTATCGCGTCAAACGTTGGGGTAAAATATTTATCGGTGCGTTCGATATACTTTGACATTGTTCGAGTTCGGCGGTTGATCGCTAACTGCTTCTCACGCTTTTTAGCAGCGGTGCATGCAGCGTAATTGAACAACTATCTACGTGACGTGACAGCAATTTAGCCGCGCTCGGAACTTAATGGGCGAAGTTAAGGGAGCGATTACTCGCCTAGTCGTCGAGGGCAAATTTACAAAATATCTACATACAATCTTTCGAAATTGTCAATTTGCGCTATTTGGGAACTTTAAATGAAACTAGTTGCGCCTCTAATTTCGGTTAGCAGACTCGATGGATCTGGAATCTGGCCTGGTGGTAGACGAACGTCTGTTGCGCAATTCCGAAATTTCTATTTAAACTTAAGTAGTTCAATTTGGATATTACTTTTTTAGAAATACGTTCCTTTCTCGTACGTTTTACGCATTTACTCAATCCTTTTACGATGATTTGCGTCTCACACAACGTATCGCAATAAAATTTATAGCCGAAGCTTAAAAGCTCCGCCGACAGTCAAGCTCTTACATTACCATGACTAAGCACCGTTACCATTTCACAAACCACCTCGCGAAGCCACTCCGAAATCCACATTCTCGCGATTCCCGAATCGACGTGCCAAAACAACCATCCCAACCACACATACCTAAAAGAGAATCCTCCGGCGCAAGTCTCCCGGTCCGCTTTCAAACTCCTCGGTCGCAAGCTCGCTTCATCACCCCGTTAAGAGTCCGGTCAAAGCACAGTTCCGCGAGCTTCGCCAAGCGGCAGCGGCAGCATCTCCTCTCTCCGTCGCCTTCGACGTCGCACAAAGGAAGCACGGCTACGGGGGAATCGAGCGCCCAAAGCTCGCGAAAGCTCGCGGCCGCTGCTCTCGCACTGACGTCCGTCTCTCGGCTCCCGGGGCAGCTGCGCGCCTCCTCTCTTCTGCCCTCCTCCCCCCACCCCCCGACGCACACTCCGCTGGAGGGGGCTGGAGGCTGGAGCGAGTCTGCGCGGATGCTGCGCGGCCTCGAGCCTGACGTCTTCGTTCGCGCGATGGGGTTTTCGGGGCTTTTGTTTTGCTTGATTTTCCGTCGGATTTTTTCGACCTCGCGCGGGGAATCTGATTGCAGTATTTTTAGGCAGAGTTTTTTGGGGTCGCTAAACAATATTAGCAACATAAGTATTTGCGAAGGTGGAACGGGAAGAAAGTGAAATGCGCGTTGGGAACGTTCAAGAGCTTTTAAGCTTTTGAGCTTTCACGCTTTAGGCGACTTGCTGACTTGTCAAATACTGCTAATGTAGGCAGTCGAGCGGAACTGAATTCACCCGTTCACCCTGTCCAATATTTATATTTGCAGGCACACTAGTACAAATTTACGATTTATTTTTGTTACGTCTGTTTTTGCAGGGAAGAATTTATTTTGATAAAACTAAGTTTAATGTTTGCACGGCACTTTATAAATAGGTCGATAATTTCAAATTTTTTTTATATTAATGCAAACCATTTTTTAATGTGGAAACTTAAAGAGGTACTTACTAGGCAGGAGGTCGGTGGATCGAAACTGCCCTGGGAGGTGCCGAATTTTTAAGAAAACGAATTAAAACTTATTAATTTGTAATTGAAGGACCTCTTTTAGGTCTCCGTATTAAAAATGACTTGCCCACACCGTTGGCATACAAAATTTTAAATCATACAAAATTTTAAATTATTCTAGATAGTCGAACCGAATTATACATTTATAATCCTTTTAAATTATAAGAAGCATTTGAAGCATCTTTTAAAGTATATATAAGTCTATTTGGCATGAGCAATTAGTTATCAGCTTCAGGAGAATGCTACTTTACGATCGATAGTAAGTTTCACGGGGAAATCTTTCCCTTAAAATCTATCAGACTAATGGTGTCTACAAAAAGTATTTATAGAAAAATCTAAATTACAAATTACTGCATCTTTTATCACAATATAGTGTTCTTTGTTATAAGTCAATTGCAGTATTATTGTAGCTACTATCAAAAAGTACAAAATATGCGGCAGTACATTTCCCACTGCAATCGGATTACAGAACCTTTTTTTATCACACCAGCAGATCTTAATAAAAGATTTACATAATACTACACAGCTTCCGAAAAAAAAACACGTTAATAAATTGTCCCTCCATCCATCCCGACTTCTTCCCCCGAAAATCCACTCCGTATACATTCTGCGACACTATTTAAACAACGGCCAATCTCGTCGAGCAAAAAAAGAGCATAGATTAAATTTCGGTGTCTCGATCGTCCGCAAACAAAGTCCCTCTCTCGCGGCGGAGTGCAACGTACCGGCTGATCTAATTACACGCGCCGGTAAAAAGGAAAAAAAAAAGCTGCAGGGCGCGCGGGCAGCTTCCGCCTCTGCTTTTTTTTTTATTGTTCGCCTCCTCGCCTTCTAGTGCCGCTCGATCATCTTTCCCCGGCATCTTGCTGACACACTTGTCTTCCCGGCGCGAGTGCATATTTTTTTTTTTTTTTTTTTGTTTTATCACCGCCGGGATGTAGGGAACTGGGCTAGCGAAATTGTTTTTTTCCAGAGTCGGGCTCAATTGCCGCTGATTGGGACTAATTAAACGGGTTAATGGCACTTGCGACCGAGCGTGCAGTTTTTCGAGACGCGTGTAAATTACCCGCTTTTCGGGTGCTCTTGGGCGGAATAAATCGCTGCCGCGGAAGTGACTTGAAAACAAGACAATTCGCTGAATTTTTGAGCGGTGAATCAGGATTAGGGAGAATTTAGTGGTATTTTAAGTTGTGATTTAAAAGCTACAGTCTCACTTCTATTCTGTTTATTTATGTACTCTTTCGTGATTTCACATTTTTCGATAAATAAGCGAAAAGTATATTTTCTACATGTGTAAATAAAATATTTTGTAATATGAGAGAGAAGGTATTGTATAAAAGTGTATTAACATTTTTTCAACGACGAAGAGCTTCGTTGCAAACATCGTCTAAGAAGTAGAAATAAAGAGGAATGAGCGAAAGAAGAATTTTCCTCCAAGGAGACATACCTAATATCTTTGAGATTCTTCTCATTTTTTATATGACAGTATATAAATTTTATGTAGCTTTCTTCTCCATTCTCAGATAGAACGTGACAGCACTGCCTTTCAACAATATATTACTTTGTTTTTCACGCAAAAGCGTGCTCATCTCTCGTACGGTTTAATTTTCAATTCAGCGCATCTGTTCAGACCGAAATAATGCATTCAAGCCCCCGGATAATACATTTAAGATTCCTTGCACTTTAAAAGCAGGCAATATTTCAATCCAGTCCAAACGAAAGCGCGCATATTTATCGCAGGCAAATACCCTCGATCCGCACTCCAGATTTGCAATACAAATCTTTGGTTAATTCATGCGTCTCCGGCGGCAGCAAGTTACTTCATTTCCTGCCTTTCACCGCGCCGATCCAGATATCCTCCGCCTCGGCGGAAAGTCAACGTTTCGCCGCGCTTTGCTTTGCAGCTAATTCTCGCGCTAATATTTATATGCAAAAGTAGCGCGCATTCTCCGCTATGTATTTTCACCCCCGGCACACGCAGTTCAGCTCGTCCTCTCCTCATTTTCCTTTTTTTCACAAATATTGCCTCTTCATTTCATTCCTCTCTCTCTCGGCATTCTTTTGAAACGCCATTCTCCACTCGCGGACGTATCTTCGTTTTTCACTCTTCGCATTGTTTGACGTGCAATTCTTCTGCGCTTTCGCTTTTTATTCCCACTCCCCTCCCCTCGACTTTCTGCTCTCCAGACGTATATTCATAGTCGAGCAACAATGCAGAACGTTATTTCATTCAGAGGGAAAAAGTATTAGAGGCGCGCGCGCTCTCTCTCTCTCCCCTTTTTTCCCCCGGCTCTCGCGAAATAGTTTTATGCGCGCGAGCGAGGGGCAATATCCGTTGACGATACGTTGTGCTTACGGAGTGATAACTAAGTTGGATACAATAACCGGAAGCGCGGGGTATATCAATGGTGGTGCGAACTATAGTTTCGTAGTTGCTATAAATTACATTAAAGTTTCTGTTCGTCGCGAAGGGATGTTAAACTACGTAACGAGTCCTCTTTGATTATTTATATACTGCATTTAAACTTTTACGAATCGGATTCCCCGGCAGTCACCGGTCTGCATTAGTTTTGATGAAAAGCTCGGGTAATTTAAAACTTCGATCGGGGGCGTTGAATTACGCGTGAAGGTTTTATTAGTCTTTTTCGTCCTGTCCTTCCGGGGTTTTTGTGGAAAAAACTGCTTATTAAGTATATAAATCTGAATGCGATTTGGGTTGAAAGAAAATTCTTGTCATTTTTTTGAACGAGTAAAAGGGGTACTTTCAATTAAGGCTGCCTCTTTATTTGAATAAATGTGAGTGTTGGCTTGTGAATATAAATTTATTTCCTTCAACAGAAATCTTTCATTTTCGAGTCAAATATTTGAACTTGGCTCTTACGTGAGGGAATCGTTCGTAATTTTAAAATTCATGTATCGGTTTAAAATTGAACGACGCCGTAAATCTATACCTAACAAATCATCCTTCAGTTATATCGATGCATGAATCATTTGCGTAAGCATAGTAATTTACAATTTCAGGAAAATGTAGCTTTACATTCAATAATACGTAATACGTTTAAAGAATTCTTATAGGTATTGTACATTTTTATTATTTTATAGAAAATCATTTTAAATTACCTTCAATTCTACCCTGGTAGAAACGTTAAGCAGTTCTTGACCAATTCTTAACTTGAATTGTAATTGAAAAGGACAAATTGCTATTATTTTTTATCATTATCAAACAATTAAATACGTTTCATGCTCATGAATATTTCAGTGTAATGTAGGCATCAATTTTAGCTAAAAAAGGCTCCATTTAAAATACACGTTAATTAGTAGCTCAATTGGTTAATTTCCTACCAGGGTGTATGCTTTCATAAAAAGTTGATTTTTAAATAAAATAAATTCAACAATCAACGAAAAAAACCAAACCATCATCTTCAGTTCCTTCCTAGCTCTGTTACTCGGAGCTTGCAACTTCTCTCCCTCTACTCCCGCGACACAACAACAACGCAGCAGCATCAGTCCAACGTCAGGCTAAAGCAAAATCCGAAAAGACCACACCCACCCAATGCGCAGCCGTACAGTTAATTAAAAGCATCCGCTCTTAAAAAAGAGATGACCGGATGTTGTGAAGCATTTAAAGAGTAATTTGGATTGGTCGGCATGAAATAGGCGCCAGAATTTAAATTTTTGACTTTTCAGAATGAGTTTTAATCATCTTTTTGTTACATTAAGTAAAAATTGATTTTATATTTTCAAAAATTTATAAAAAATAAAAGGTTTTTTACATAAATATGTGATGTATTTTTCAGCAATAACTTAAAGTTTAAATAAATTTCTGATTCGCGTGATTACTTTTTTCTTAGGTTAGAAACAGGGACAGTGTACTCGTGATCGTGATTAGGTAATCTTACATAGCACATCAATATTAACCTTTTTATTCTTGATTTAATCATTTAGTTTAAAATAGTTTAAAATTCAAATGTAACGGAAGTAACGAACTTTCGCAATCTTTGGCTATTTCAAACATCATTTTTTTAAGAGCAGAAGATAGATATCAGTATAATTACGAAGGTTTCAATAATATCATAATATTCTGATTTTAGGTTATTAATAGTACATTGTGCAACAAGGGGAGAAAATGAACTATTTCTAGCGAAGGTGAGGTATTCAGCACGAGTCGGAGTAGAGGGCGCCGAAGGCGCCCGAGACAGAGATAGCTTTTCTCCCTGTGTTACACACCGTGTTTTTTTCAACGAGGGCATGAAAAGCCCTCATTTGCTATTAGAAAATTGGATAGATGATCGTGTATTTCAAATCGTACATAGAAATCGACAAAATAGTTTAGAAC
>UCOL01001027.1:0-44473 GCA_900474335.1 Ormyrus nitidulus
TTTTTTAAGATTAAACATGGTTTGCCTGTACAAACCCTTAGGTCGATTTTACTACTCATAGATTATCCGTTATTGATTTATTGGAGTACTGGGTTGAAAGGTTATAAAAACATTTTTACTTGATTATAAAGTAATGATTGGAAGTGAAAATATCTGCAGAATATGTTTTAACGGCGATATTTGGGAATAAACTTTAGGGGTGGTTTTAACTCCCTAAGTCATCGTATCAGCAGCTAAACAAAACACGAATAAAAATTCTTCGCCAAGCTTTCCTGAACTAAAAAAAGAACAAACAAAAGAAACCCACTTCCATCCCGAGTCAAGAATCTACCGAAAAGTAAAGATTATCTTTCCAAAAAGCCGTTCGAACATCAGAAAACTCCGGCCATCGAGCTCGTTCTCCCCAATTCCCGAACTCGAGCCTCGAGCTCGCAACGACGATCCGTTAAAGTTTCGATGAGCCCCACTAACGGCAGCGTCGACGTAGCTAAGCCATGATTCAATAGCTCGCTCGTTCGCGTTTAATGCGCGCACTGCGACCCGCGAATCGAATTTCCCAGCCGCGCCGTTCGGCCCGCTTTAGATAATATAAGCCGCGGGCGGAAACGGATGGACTACTAGTTGCGCGGACGAAATTCGAGCGCGCACTCTAAATTTTACAGGGCTACTCCGCGGTGCAATTGTTTTTGCCTCGAGCGCGTCGATTGGAGGCCTTCGGGCCTGGAATTGCTGGCGAACGCCGCTGGTGGGGGAAACGGCTCGTCGTCTTTTTGGAGTAGGGGATTAGCTTTTAAGGGGATGAAGTAGTGTTATTGCTTGTGGAGCGGTTTTTGTTGCTTTGCGGAGGCTGATTGTTGGGAAAAGTTGATTACAAAAAAATTGTTGAATTGAAATTATTTAATTTTTAATAAGTTCGAAATACTGCAAAATTTTTTTATTACAAATAATTATTCTAATTAAGTGATTATCGCTGAGTTAATACCTGTAACAAATTATTTTGTCACTCAGAAATTAAAAATTTGAAGGTTTCTTATTGCATAAATAATAACGAATAAATATACAAAATAAAATTCTGAATTGAACTATTAAAACGCACAGAAAAGTTTTCAAAATAAAGCCAATCTATTACTCGACTCTATAATTTTTAAGCGAAAAATATACTTGTGAATCTCTGCAATTAAAGGTTCAATCAAACTTTTAAATTCTTAAGTATCCACTTAAAACTTTTTCCGAATTATCAAAAGGGCAATTATTTATGTTTACGTTTCACCTGCCTCTTTGAATCAAAGACTAGTAACTCATCAATTAAAGCTCTTTGATTTCCACCCTACTGAATGCATACTTTTTAAAGAAAACTTGATTGAAAGTAATTAAAGAACTTTAATGAGTAATGAATAAAAAAAGAACTTTAATAATACATCTCTTTGCTTCATTGTTAAAATTTGTAATTATAAAATTACGAATTCAAGCCTGAACTAGTAGAAAAATATTGAAACGTAAAATAGTATACTCGATTAACTGATTGAATTCATACACGAACAATCATCACAAGCTGAAATTACCAAAAAAACCCGACAACACTCTTATTTCTTCGTCAGTATAACTTTACATCGAAGGATTGCACTTTATTTGAAAAACCGCACAAAACGCAGCGATTCATCGTGCGATTGAACAATGCAACCGCCGCCCATTGTACGAAACAAAGCGAGAACGCCCAACAATGGCAGCCACGAAATAAATTGCAATTAGAAGAGTGTTTACCGCGCGATCGTCTATTGCACCCGTTATGAAGGCTGCGTCGAGGATAAAAAACGAGCGACTCGTTCCGCGTCGCGGAACAACGCGTTCGCGTGACTATCCGCGCCGTGAATATCTTATGAACCGCTTCTCCTGAGACCGAGTCAAGCAGCCGCTTTGACTTCTCGAACGAGACGAGGTCTAACGAGATTTAATAAGATATCGCGCGCTATTTTAGGGCGCGGTGAAGTTTCGCTTTGTCTCTCGAGGGGCGTGAATTAATCGATGCTTCAGCGAACCGTTGGGGTGCAGCGAAGTTTCATAATTTATGTGGTATAATGCTCTTATTGTCGCGTGTGATGGGGTTGTTATTACCCATTGTTCGGAAGGTATTGTCCTTTACAGTTGATCGGAAATGGTTGCTTTTTTTTGTAAATCCGGTGAAAACGGTCGTATTTCCGTGCGTCAAAGGATGCATTAACAATTATATGGAAAATGAGGTTTTCCAATGTTTTGAAAACTGAATTAGTATTTTAAAATGGAGCACGTCAAACATTTATGCGCTCGTAAATTGTTAAAGAGAAAACAGTAGAAAAATCAATGTGCGGTCAGACGAACCGTTGAAGTGCTTGGAAAATTCATGAAAATTATGTAGTATAAGAATAAAAGTTATAAAAATTTCACAGGAAATGGAGAACTTAATTTACTCACCCTCGATAAAAAATTCATCCTGATACTAAAGGGTTCATTAGAATTTAATAATTAAAGCTCCGTCTGGGTAATAAATAAATTCAATGATATACCTTTTGAAAATTTAATTTCTGTTAAATTTGAAATTGAAAACAGTATAAATCTTAAATTTCCATTCAATTTTTAATACTAATGACCATTCACTGTGAAAAAAATTTTGATTGACTCAAGTTGCTGTTAAATATACGAAAACTGAATTTTCACTGGATTTGCCAGAATTTTTGTCTATTCAACACAAAATTTGTCGATTTAACAAAAATTCTGTTGATTTAACATCATACTTTATCGAAACAATAGATTTTCTGATAAAACGAACCAAAAATTAGTATAGATGTAGTAAAATCAATCAAATTCTCTTCTCATCCTACTCATTTACAATTCGGTATTTCAACCTCGCGATGCATAGCTAGTCGATAACCGGGGAGAACCCTGTATACAGGCTCCTCGCTAATATACGTACCTCGATTCTCCGCGCCGCGCAGCTATTGTTCGCCGATCGCCTCGGCGAGCACGCGGCTTCTCGTCTAAGCAAAGAAAGCGATTATCGCCAGCATGTACCGCGGAGTTTTCACCTTCTCTCGTTCCTACACTGCAAACCTTCTCACGTATTTCAAGGCGAGAGATAGCGATAAGAGGGCGACCTCATTTTCCAGATGCTTGTATCGCCGAGTTCAACGCTTATTCGAGTGAATTATTATATTGTTCGTAATTCTGCCTAAGGTAATATCGAGAAAATGTATTTAGATTTAAAAGTAATTTATAATGCTATATAAAGTTAATTTATAGGGCCATAACCTTATTGGAAATTTCAATAATGCCCTTCGTGCTTTATGAATTCAGTTATACAGATTAAAGCAATTCCAATCAAGGAAATTTTCAATATTGATTTATTATTTGGTCAATAATCCAGAAAGGCCTTCTGGAATTAATGTATAATTCATGCATCTATTCGGTAAATGAATTCATTGTTAATAGATGACGACTACTAATACCGATTAAATACGAATTCCATTTGTTCCTCTCTGCACCAGATTCGCCTAACGATAGTTATCAATTCATTTTTAAGCTCGAGGGCTGATAATTCTACTAAAATGTTTCGAATGCAGAAAACTAAATCGAAATAGAAAGCGTTGAACTTAAAAAAATGCTATTCATGAATAATTCACAACCCTTTTTTATGAAAAATATTATTTTTCTCGCTTTAGAATTCAAAAGCTTAAGATAATACCTATAGATAAAATACACCGCGTAGTTAAAGAATTTTTAAGTAAATCCATAATATATAAACAGCCTCCACAATCCGAGGCTCAAACGCAAGGCGCTCATTTCAAAATCACTGCACCTCCAATCTTTGCATACAAAGCCGCGGTAATTGCGGATGAAGAAAACGACGCGGGCTCCTTAATTGCTCGCTTCCTAATTACGGAAGGAACGCTCTCGCGTCGCCTCCTTAATTGGACATTTTTGTGAATTGGAAGCGCGTCGTCGTTGCGTCATTGCCGTGAGTGAATTGGCTCGTTACCGGCTTGATAAACAGCGACCGCTCGAAAGAGCCGAGCCCCCGGGCTGTTTGCGCGAACGCCGCGGGTGTTTATGTTTTTACCGCGACCTTCGTATTTTTGTTTTCCTTCGATCTACTTTTTCTGAGCGATCGGAGCCGCGAGCTAATTGATCGGAGAATGACGTAACGGTGCTGCAAAAATACTTGCGATTTTTTTTTTTTTTTTTTTTTTGTCATCGAGTTTTAAGGTCATCGTGATATTTACGCTTCGGAATTGAATTATGAGCTAATAATAACTTACCTTCGAGGCGCTTCCCCGCTTCTTGATTTCAGTGGGTGTCTAAACATTTTTTTTGGAGGGATGAAAGTTTTTGTTAACTTTATAGAGAGAGTGGAAAGTGTAGGTAAATAGAAATTTTTGTAAGATCAAATATCTCGTTAAGCTACCAATTAATTTTATAATTTAATTTTTAAGCTTATTGCGTAATCTGCAATCACATATTTGATACGAAAGCACTTATTCGAGTATTATTTTAATGGTTAAAATCAAATTAGAATTAAATTCCATTGAACAAAACGAGCTACGCGTAAAATATTGCGAATATTGATTTGTACACTATTTAAAGCGATTCCTAATTTGCATTTACTCTTAATTTAATTGATCGGTTGATATATTGCTAACTTTAACGATAACGAGAAATCAATTGCATTCAAATCAACAGTATTATCCCGTAGCACAAAATTGAAAAGGCAATTCAAATGAAGCCAGGAAATATTCCCTCTGTAACTTAATTTTACCGAGTTGTCGCAGAATGTAAACGAATTTTTTTGATGCAAAAACTGAAACGTGTTTTTAAAAGAAGCAGTTGGTTGATAAAAACTTGACAGTTACGCCGCCCGTTTTAATTAAACAATCGAGAACGTGGAAGGGCGAAGAATAATTATTTGCGCGCGTATACGAGCTTACAAGTTGCAGAAAACTCGATCTGCATAAGTCAAAAGCAGTGGGAGTCAGAGTAATCAGATACATGTTAATGCCTTATAGAAATAGGTCACGCACAGGCAATTTTTTTTTTCCTTCCTGCACGAGCTGTGCAAGTTAATAACGAAAAAATGCAAATATATTGGCGAGAAAGCAAGGGATTTTTATCATTTCAATTTATTTGTCGTTTTCGTACAGAAATGTTTTTGCGGTGTTTGTATAGGGTAACGTTCGTCCAATAATTAGATTCTGTACAGTTGAAACCATTCAATCAAGATCAGTAATTCGATGCATAGTTCCGTGAAGTTATTAAGGAAATTGAATTCTAACTATCTATTGCAAATTCAGGGTAATGATAAACCAAATTAAAAACTAACGCCCATCGTGACTTCGTGTTCACTATCTTCATATCGTTTTGCAATTACAATAGCTTTAATTAACGAAAATGAAAACGCTCCCATTCCCATTTCCTTCTTTCCGAATGAAATTTTATCTAACCAAGCAAATTTCCATTTTCATGCTCGCTTAATTCCACTTCAGTCGTACCTCCGTCTAATTTATTCATAAACGTCCGAAAAATTGTTGTCCCTCTCCCGCAAGAGAAAAGGGCAGGTAGTCGACCTCGTAAATTATGCGCCACGGGATTTTTACTGCCCCGTGCAGTGTGTCCTACCCCGCGTATCTCCTGTTTCCCCGGTTATGTATGAACTCTTAAATTTGCGATGAAGCTACGTCTTGTCGAAAGTGCAGCGATTTTCATGCGCGCTATTAAAGAAGTATGCAGATTTATTTTGATTTATGATTCGTTGCTCTTTACCTTTTCTGAGAAAGGAAAAGGGAGCGGGAAAAAAAACCAGTTCTTAGAAGCACCGAGTAAAGAAGCCGGGTTTTTAATTTTATTCGACCTTTCGAGATTGTTACGTTTACTTAATTCTTGAGCTGGAAAAGGGGATTTACAATTGGCTTAGATAATTTCTCGTTTTTTGCATGAAGTAACTGGGAAGCAAGACCTCGAACGTATTTTCTAATCTCGTTCGGATTTCATTTTCTCTGCGGTGCACAGATGTTACATTTGCAGATTAAACCTGACAAGGCCGGGGGTAAAAACAGACAGTCTCTGTTGCCTCCACGTCCGCGGGGTGGGAAATCACTCCCGACGACGAGCGAATAAGCCACCTTCGTACAAGTGCAATAAGCAAAAGAGAAATATAAGAGAAATATTCCGGAAGTCGAATTTTCGGAGGAAAAAGTTGCGCCTTCGTTAGCGAAGATTAACCGATGTAACCGTCGGCTTGTGAAAGATATACGAGGTGTTTAATTTGGGCTAAGTAAAATATTACCCGAGGCTTGATTAATGCAGAAGAATACATTTGCTAATTAGAAGAGAATTTTCCTGGTTTTCTTAAAATAGACGTGAAACGTTTCGCTTTTACTGTCTGGCTGTTAAAATGATGTACACGCGTACGGATTGCAAAAACCTCTTTTACCGCTTATGAATGATGGATATTTGCTCTCTTTACGAGTAGATTTATTTTTGCGGGCGGCCGAATCAATAGCGGAGATGCAAAAAAGAGTAATGGAAGTTTCGAGTCAACCAAATCGCGCAGTCCAGTGCGAGTTACAGTTTTAGTTGCGGTGGCTGAATTAATGATCTGAGTGTGGAATAAAAAAGTAAATTAATTATTTAATTCCTTTTTAGTCTTACTTGAAACTTGTGTTTTAATCTGAGAAACTTGTGAAATAGTATTATTCATAAAAATTATACAATTTTTTTCATTAATTAGACGAAAAAACTTTTGAAAATACCAATGAAAAATAAGTCCATTTTAAAATGTTCATTTCGCATAATACGGAAACCGTTATCTAAATAGTTGCTTATTTCAAATTAACAATTGATTATTATCTTATTAGATAATTCAAACAGACGTTTTTCCGGCTGCTTGACCAAATTTTAATTAGAAACATATATTTTGATACATATCTTCACAATTTATTATCGTTCATTGTAAAATATAATCACCTACTATTGTTCCAAGTTGCAAGCGAATTCAAAGCTGCCATAAATACCGCTGAAATAAATGACTTCATATACTTTGCAGCAATGGCATAAAGAGGAGGGTTTACTTAAAACTTTGCCCAGTGGTGGGATTGCATAAAGGCAAATCTGCCAGTTTCAACTTTTTACACGTCAAAGTATCTTTTAATTAGGCTCGTTACTCCTTTCTCTACGGATAAGGTATTCAGGGTGAATTTAAATTTAAAATCGACTTTTGCTTTCTTGGAGGTTACTATAGTATTCAATGTATGATAATTTATTTTTACACCTCGTTTTCTTGTGATTGACTACAAAAGAAGGGTTCTAAGCAGCGTACGTCTGAAGTACACTTGCTGCGTCTTTGTGAATTTTCTTTTAGGAATTTCACGCTTGATTTAAAGCCCTTTCTGGCAAAATAATAAAAGATCCCTTCAGAATAACTTAACGTTTATTATGTTTATTATGACTTTGATACATCAATGTCTTTTTCTGAAAACTTTTTCTTTTAAATTTACTTACATAAAGATTATTTTTAGTGAAATATTGAGTAACGTACACTGTTAAAAATAGCATTAAAATTGCACTTTTAATGTACAATTGTACATTAAATTCAAGTTTTTTGAACATGAAATATGTATTAATACCAATCTTTTCTCAAAACATTAGATTTAATGCAAATTCCCTTGAAATTTCATGAACAAACAATGCATTTTCAATATTTGCATTACTAACACTTTCTGCGTGCGCATCAATAAAGCTTCATGTACATTTGCATTAAATTTAATGAAAAATTTTTATACATCAACAAACAAATATGTTTTTAATGATTTTTCAGCAATATTTTAATAAAATTTTTTATTGAATATTGATCGAAACATCGATCCTGCCCTTCGTTTAAAATCACGATCCTTCCAACTAGCAGCCATTTCCGAAAAAAAATCGAGCCATTCATTCAGAAAAATAGCATCGCACACGTTCGCCTTTATCAAACTCTAATACCCATCAAACTCATTCCTGCACGGCGTCGGATGAAAACGTAGCTGCAAGCTTTCGGATTATAATTCGAGCGAACTATGCAGAGAGCTAAATTTTTCGCGAGCACTTACGTTTACGGGGTTAATGCATACTCATGCGTTCGCGTGAATAAAAAATGCGGAGTGGATTGGAGCACGTTTTTATGGCGAATGAAGTTTACGCGGAAGCGTCTAGATGCTGCTTTCATGCAGCCGAGGACACTGGCACAATAAAACTCACGGTGAATTGTCGTTAATTAAACTGCTTTTGGTTGTTTTTTAATTTGATTAATTGCTCACTTTGGCACGCCGTAAATGTAGGTTTTAATAACGCGTTTTTAAATTAGCGACATAAAGTATGATCTTTGAGTGAACGGCATAACAATTAATATAAAGGATTCTCTTCATTAAATATGATTGCTTTATTAATTATGAATTCGAGAGTTAATTGAAAGTAGTTGTGTTAAGTAGTTGAAAGATTAAATATAAATGGAAATGAAATAACGGAGGGGAAAAACTAATAAAAAGTAGTAAAAGAAGAGAAATGAAAACCAAAAAGGAAAAGATAAAAAACGACATATTTCAAAAACTGCAATAAATTGTACAGCAGCAAAAACTGTTTTTTAAAAATAGAAAATTTAATTTTAATAAGTACCTTGAAAAACAAGTAATATTTATCTTATAATAATAAGCTCCTTAGTACTTCACGTCGGTAATATAATAAAAAAAAAAAGAACACAGCAGAAAAACTTGACCAAACACTATCACGATCGGCACTCGAGACGCAAGCTGATAGTCGTGTGCCGCCGACTAATTCATCAAGCTCCCGTAACAACAAGAACGCGTATATATCTACACGCGCCGGCCGTCATTAGCCCCGAGGAAAGAGTGACTCATTTTTGCGCGCGCGCGCTTGTCTCGATGTGCGGCGAGCTGAATTTCCGCAAAATAATATACAAGTTTGCACTCCCGGGGAAGCAAGGAGAAATGTGTGTACACCGCCGAAGGCTTTAAGCATCGGTGGGCACGCGACGGAGCGAACGCCCATTTTTTTATTTTTTACTGGGGCCGCGGCGTGAAATATATCGGATGCCGCCTCGTAGCATGATGACACGACGTTTTCCTTTAATTTTTTAGAGGCTGTTTGCCGAACAAATTGGAGATCTTTCAGTGGGTCGGTAATTGTCTAATTAAAGTGAGGTTCTTTCTTTCCTTTTTAAAACTGGTGTGCCTTTTAAAGGAAGATATGTTATTTAATGTCAGATTTTTTAACATCTTGAAGAGTTATTCATTTAGATATTTTATAAATTTGTATTCTTCAAATAACATTAATGCCTCCTATTTTTTGTATAAATTATGTATAAGGACTTTTAGTCCGTTTAAAAAAATAAAATTGCTTTTTTTTTTAAATGAAGTACTTTTTTATACCCTCCGTCAGTTAATGTGCAAAGAAGCGCCCATTTTTAATGATCAATACGCGAGGTGCTTCTTGAAGCATCATACAGTTAACTTTTACTTCGCCCACATTGGAATTTGTTTTAGAATTTAATACGAGTTTTCAGCATACTTTGAATATTTGGCTTGTATACGGAGTCGTCTGACTATACCTTTACTTTTCTACTGGGTTAACGTATACATCGATGAACTTTTGCACATATAGATTTCCTTTACATCAGTAATGCATTTCGTTTCACGGCTTTTCTAGGAACACTCCGAACTAACTTTTTGTAGATACATTTTTTACGACCAAATACATAAAAGCCTCCCTGCCGTCATGCAATTCAAAATATTTTGAAATACATAGAATCTCTCTGCCGTCATACAATTCAAAATATTCATAATCTTTTTTATATCGTTGTAAATAAATCAATATTTAAAAATAAAATGTATGCAATACTGTTTCTAAAAATTTGTACGCAGAAAAAATATTTTAATAAAACAGTGATGTTTTATTTTATTTTGCTTCACCATTTATTCATATTTCTATAATTAAAAATACCTACTTTTAATTCCTAAATAACAATAGATTTATGCAACTATTCCAAGAATCTCTAGTTCATTAAAAAATTGCGAACGAAATAAATCCCAGCATAAGATAGCAAATCCCAGACTCCCCCCTCAAACTCTCCATCGACTCCCGATCCTTTCCGGCCGATCCGTCTCCGAAATCACTCCGTCAGCTTAGGAACGAAATCGAGTTAAAAAAAAAAGACTCACCGTCTGCGTCCTCGCTCTCTCGTGCTTGCAGCTAAAAGACCACCTGTGGAGGAAACGGCGAGCTTCTTGCAGGCGCTCCTGGCGAGTCACGGACCTAATTATCTGGAGAAGCTTTTTGGCAGCAAGGCCAGGGACGCCCTCGCGCCCCTCGGCGGAGTGAACAAGGTTGCCATCGCCCTGTCGGGTAAGTTGCCGCGCCTCGTCGCGCTATTTTCCTCGAATATTGGACTTTTCATAATTCAGGACTCGAAGCCCGGCTGATAGTTTAGGCAGATTGCGGGTGGCTTTGACCGGGTTTATATGACTCTTTTGGGTGCTTTTTGAAAGGCTTTGGGGTTGGGCGTGTTAAGTTTCGCGGTGAAAATGAATTTTTTGGCTTCAAGATTTCGTGAATGGAGAAAGTTCGTCGGAGGATGTAAGATTTTTGATTGGAGCTCTCTTTTTTGATAGAAAAATTTGTTTAGAGCGGAGTGGAAGTCTATTTTTCGTTTTGTGGTTTAATTTTAATAAAAGCTTTTGCAGATTTATAAAGTATAAAAATTCATCTTTTAATACGAATGAAAATACTCATAAAAATATGATACTATTATTAAATACTGAATTAAATGCGAAAAATATAAGAGATATTTCTCTTTAATTCATTTATTATACATGCAATGGAAAGAGCTTTCTAAAAAATTATGTCTGGTAGTAGATTTAATTTAAAGCACAGTATTACATTATGAAAACAGATATTTTATAATTGAGAGCGGATACTTTTACGTTGCTTAAATTAGATTATAATGGTTACAAACATTTAGTATCCGCGTTATTTGGTAGCATTGAAATTTCTATATTATTTATTAATTTTTTAAATATATTGTAACTGAAAAAAATCTACGAAATGTTTTACATAAAAGCTCAAAACTGTAATAACAGAAGATTTATTAATTCACCTCAGATTATGGTTTAAGATTCAAATATTTACTCAGTCCTACAATATTTCATTTTACTCCCTTTAAATTTTCATAACGAAAATGCATTTTCATCGTGTACTCTTCAAAATGCATTCTTTGCAATTTTCATACAATGAAAATGCATTTTCATTCCCAGAAAAAATGACTTAGCGGTACCGACCCAATAATCAGACCACCTCACTCCCGACACTTCTAAACATCGGCCTTCGGCAATCTTCTCCTTCCAGAGTCTCAGACGATCGAGGACTTCGGGGCGGCGCTGCACTTGATGCGCTCTGACCTCGAGCACCTGCGCTCAGTCTTCATGGCAGTGGAGAACGGCGACCTGGGAATGCTCAAGTCCCTGGGCATCAAGGACTCGGAGCTGGGCGACGTCAAGTTCTTTCTGGAGAAGCTCGTCGACACCGGCTTTCTCGATTAATACGAAATCCTCGGAGACGGAGGACAGAGACGAAGTTCCGCGGCCCATCAACAGCCGGAGCCTCCGTCCCATCGAGTCTTCTGTCCGTTGCCTAATCGAGCACTCGAGTTTCGTGGAGTGGAAGCTGATTTTCGATTGGACAAAATGATCGTTTTTTTCGCTTGGTCTATTGTGATGTTGGAGGGTACAATTGTTGAATTGATGGGAGGAAATATTGTCCTGTGAGATAGAATCCAAACTGATGTCGCGTGCGGTTATTTAAATGTTTGATTGCGCGTCACGTTTTGAAGTAGGTTTGGACGTCAAGTTTGGTTTCTTACGCAGGATTATTGATTTGTACCGACTTTTAACTTGTTTTTCAGATAAATTCATTAAAATCTGGAAAAAAAACATATCAAAATGAAAGTAAAACTTCAGTAGCGAACAATTGATTCGATACTACTAAAAAAACAAAAAAAAAACACATGAAAGTAAGCGTTCTAAGGAATGCCTGTAAGAATTAACATTTACTCTATGATAAAGCACAAACGGACATGAATATCGTAATGAGCAGGAAGTAAACTCTATAAAAGTAAACAATTACGCGTACTAAAATCAATAATTAGTAAAAACACGACCCTAAACTAATCAATGAAACTCAGTGCAGTTTCAACCGTGATAGATCAATGTCCACGTAATCCATATGTAATGCCTATGTAATGACTGAGAAAACTTCTGCATTTGTGTTACACAGACTGATCCTGAGTAATGCTTAATGCAAATGCCCGTTCATTGTTAAACCACATCATTAACAATGCCATAACGTTATTCAAGATCAGTCTGTGGATTTAGAGTAAATTTGGGAATCTAGAAATTCGTCATTGCATAATATTTATCATATGGTTTAGTCCAGGAAACTCCAACACACTCATTCGAACAACATTCCGAGCTAAAGGCATTCAAAGTCATTTTATCAACGTTTCTCCGTAATGACGTACTCGTATAAACTCGTTGAGATTCTATATGACTCCGGATGTTCTCCTTTGAGATTCTATATGACTCCGGATGTTCTCCTTTGAGATTCTCAAGTCACCGTGAAAAGCGGCGGGACAACGATCTCTGCGTAATAAACTCCATCGGCATCGTTAATCCCTGTCTTTTGAGAGATAATGTTTACGCATCGAATACACACCGCGATGCGTACAACGAGCAAGTCATACGATATTTACGCGGAGGGTAATAAAACGCGGTACGTTATGCAGCGAGAATTTCCAGGGAAACCCGTCGGCGGGTGAAGTACGTTCCGCTCTTGAAGTATGTATCGCGAAATTAATTAGCAGGCTGCAAAGCGTTCGCGACCGCTGGCAAAAGATCTACGAGGACACCCGATATACATACATACCTGCTTTGTCGTTTAAACTTACAAAAGGAGCAGAGAAGAAGACGTTGACGTCACGATCAAGCAATTGCCATTGTGATTTAAAAAAAAAAAAAAAAATTGACGAATCGACCCCGACACGAAGGGGTTAAATGATGTAGGATAGTCCAAAACTAAAACAGAATCTTACTCCTCTCATCGGTCTTTATGGTCACGTGTGACCGTCTTAATCCCATTATTGTAATCCATCGACCTTTTTAGACAATGTGTATTAGATGACGAGGGAGAGTTTTAGATAAGATTACAGAGAAAATTAATTATTATATATATACACAGCAAAGTAAAAGAAAAACATTAAAAAACATATTATATATATATGACATAGATATATATTATACATATCAGAAAGAAGGATTAACGAGGATGAGTCTGGGAAGGAAAGAACGACGATTAGGTCGGCAGAATTGCGTAGCGCTTGATGAAGATTGATGGGAGAACGCGATCGCACAATACGACGATGCATTAGGCGCTTCCGGTTGCATTTTCAGTGATGCTTCATACGTTTCCTTGGCGTCGACTTCCACACGCAAGACTTTGCTTAGCGAGAGACATTTTATACCGCGTTCGTAGGATCATTAGACCGTCTTACTTTGCTTTCGTGGCGTTCTTTTGGACAGATGGTTTTTTTATAATTTTTTTGTACGAAATTTTCCTCCGACTTTTAGACGGATTATATTTTTTCTAAGCTTTATCCAACTGAATCCTTTTTATTCGAATCAGGATCTTTGATCGTTCTTTTTTTTCATCCTTTGATTCTCGTGAAGCAATGTGTGGTTCTTGAGATTCTTTCGTGAACAGTAACGATAAAATTCAAAGACAGGTACGAAATTCAATAGTTTTAATAATACTTTTTATCGATTTCAGAAGGAGCAAAAATACTATTACAGCTTACTTTAATCAGGCATTCCTTCAGAGAATATCAGGAACCACATATTTCTATATTAAGCTTCAAAGTTATAACAATCTCTCGACAATCACTAGACCCAAAATCCTCTCCAGCTTAATTATCGCTGAACCCGACAATCCTCCTTGCTCTTCCTGCTGTAATTGTCAAATTATTAATAAATATTGACTATATTCCGCGAATACTATCAATTAAACACTTACCAGATCCGGAAACATTAGCTGATGGAATAAATCAATCTAAATTAGGGTGCTGTGTCTGAAATTTTATTAGCAATTTTGAGACTAATCAGTTACTTTTCAAACGGGTCGGACGGATACAGTTCATTGAATTGGTTCAGTAAGTTTCGCTTATTCGAACCTGCATAATGAATTGTACTCGTCCAATCTTTTAATTTTATTATCGTTCGATCCGGCAGTAAATTTCAGGATTGGATTGATAGAATTTGAACGCAATCAAGTGAAGTTATATTTAAATTGGCCAAAAATTTTCAAAATTAAGCAAACGCTTACCTAGATTTTTCTCAAAAATTTCGAAAAATTGAAATTCAGCAGACAGCACCTTTGTCTTTAGTCGTCGAATAACATGTTTTTGCTACGTCAATGAGCTAGAAATGGAAAATTGTTGACAAAACCGATCCAACCACGAAGACATATCATTCAGTATACTATAGCGAGAAATTAAAGAAAAACAAATTGCTAAAGACCTGGAATTCAGATTCGAAAGGCAAAAAACGTTTATTAATTGAAATCGATCTTGCGGTAATTGCTTTCGTTATCTTCGTTGGTCCGCAACAAGTAGCAATGCAACGAAAATGCAAGAGTAATTTTTTGTCCGGCATTGATAAGGATAAATTAACTTTGTCGAGGAGCACATTGGATTACGACAAAAATTATTAATTACAGATGAACTTTTAACAATGAAAGTATCGCAACCGCACTGAACATATCGTAATTATAACGTATAGCTCGTTACAAAAAAAAACAAAACATATCAATACAAAGTAATTAACGATTAAATATTATTATATATTATATATTATTATACAAGTAAATATTAGAAATAATAAATATATGAAGAATATAAATAGATAATATTCATATACAATGTTGTGGACATTTAAGAAACGGAGTTCGAATATCCTCTGTCATTTCTTTAGGTAATCGAATTATTTCGAATTTTTTTACATTGCTTACCGTCACGTAAATTTAATTAGTTGACAGGAATAATTTAAACGTAAAAGATGGCAGTGCTCATCTTTTAATTATCTGTTCATTTTCGTATGTTAAGGATTGTTTCAAGAAATTCACTTTAATTAAACAGAGTTTAGCCGAAATTCGCCTTCACAAAAATTGGTTAGGAACTAATCTTTTAGTGCAGTTTTCGACTGGTTTTTATCCAATTACGTAAAAGCGAATTTCTCCTAGAATCGAACATTAAAATCGTTTATTTTTTAATAAATAATTTAATATTTTAAGACGTTCAAAAATTTTACGGAGGATTCGATTCCGCTGCGTTTAGTCACTTAGATACATTCTTAACAAACAAGGAAGATGTACACCCACACTAGTCAGATTAATATTTTGCTATTAATAATTAAAGAGTAATAAAAGAGAAAAAAATTCCAGCAGGAATCGACTTTATTGGCCTCTTGATCGTCCGCTATAAAAGTCCCAGACTGAGGTCTGCTCAAAACAAGTGCATCGCTCGAGCCAAAAAAAAGAAAAAAAATTTTAAATCTCAAACAAATAAAAAAAACAATTTACGTGTCTCTTCATTCCTTTCTCTGTGTCATTCTATCATCAATCTAGCTAATTATTGTGCAAAACGAAAAAAAAAAAGAACTCAAGGAAGAAATTCGAGCGATCACACCAGCAGGTCCTCGACTTCGGGCACCCCCGAGGATGTTCGCATCCTCCTCGAAGGACGTTTCGCGCAATCAGCGTTCGCGGTTCAAATAGGGCTTGATCCGTCAAACTTCCATCCCGAGTCCGCCCAGCCACGATATTCCGAGGCCTCCAGCTCGTGCTCGAGTCGTGACACCCGACTTTTAGAACTTGTAGTGAGTAGGAAATAATCGAATCAAGGAACATTATATGTAACCAATAAGTGTAAGCTTCGTTAGGATGTAAGGATTAATCTTAAGAACAAAGAGAACTTCACATAAAACTTATGATTTTTAACTTTACAAGGACATAGAATAAGCGCTAAACTTAACCTATATAAAATAAGTCGTAGTCAAAAAGTACTTGCTATATTAAAGTACGAGTAGTGGAGCATTCAAAAAATACCAAAAAAATCGCAAAATCAATTGCAAAAATACCAAACTTTGTAACAATCGTTACGGAACAAGTCCTAACGAGTCATGCAAACAAACGCAAACGAACTCGATCGAAACGTCAGACCATCGACGTTTCCGTAAGCACGCCGCAACATCGGCATCGAAACGTCAATCCAACGACGTTTCTTTGCGTCTCAGAGCACATCCAAACAATTCAACATCGAAACGTTGGACCATCGACGTTTCCCGCGTGCTTCAGTGCTCATAAAAATCACTTGTCATCAAGTCGCGTCGAGCATTGACGCCGTCTGTGTGCCTACGAGCGCATCAGAACTGTTTACCATCATAACGTCAGCCACTGACGTCACTTATGTGCCTAAGAGCACATCCAAACAACATCTAACCGCCTAGCCAGGCGTTACACTGAGTGTACCTAGAGGTGCAGACATTGTTTGTCGTGCACTTCTACAGTCGGACCATCGACGTAACGTGGGAGCTGGTTATTAAACAGATATAATACCATATATAATATACCGTAGTTGACAAAGTCAGCGGAGTCAAGGCACGAGTCGCGAGCTGGCGAAAACTCGTCTCGAAATTTACGTGGACCGGCGGTCCACTTGGCTTGGAAAAAAGAGCGCACCGCTGCGAGGGAGGTGCGATAAAGTCGGTTTCGAAAAAAAATCCGTAGAATAGGAAGCAGTAGCTACTGTCGAACGGGAGTCCCTTTGTTCTTTTCCTCGCTGGGACACGATTCGATTACGTTGAGTCCGGGGACCTGACCTGATCGCTGTCTCAACGAAGACTATAGCGAGGTCACGATTGAACGATGATTGATTAGGCAAATATGCTTACGGTTTGGCATAGTTTAGAAGTGCAAGGTTGAGTGTCTTTCTGAATGAGTGGTCCATTGACGGTACAATAATGTATTACAGGAATGATACTTGAGCTCGTGATGTGGCATAGCGACAAAGAGTATCATCTTGTTAATACATTAGTGCATCGTGAGCGTCCAACTTTCAGCACGATTGGTGGGAACTTCCGTCGGGACAGAGAACAGAGGGACGGTGCCGTCTTTTCAAACTCCTCTTACGTAAAGCATGCGTGTATTACGTCGTTTCATAATAGATAATAAGATACAGCAACGGAGCATTTCACCCGGCGCGAATCCCCCGCCTTCGATCTCCCCTCCACCGTCCGGAAAAGGTGTCGCAATCATCCGCTTCGCCGAGTAAGCAATTGCACGGACTATATTGCAGCGCGCATCTTTAAGGACTAATTTGCACGCTGCAATGTAAACCGTGCCGTTCGTCACTTAGCGGATGAGCGACTTCTTTTCCAGCGGAATTCGTATCGGACGATTCGGGGAAGATCCGGTGTCGACGGGCGCGCTTTCTTGGTGCGATGCGAAGTTACTGATTGTGTCGGCACATTTTAAAAAACATGAAAGTAAACAGACATATCAATATATATTACATATCGTATATTGTGATCATATTAAAGTAAGAATTTAAAAAAAAAAAGCAGATCAATTTTTAGATCCTTTTGCGGGCATTCCAAATACGCTGATGACAATTGATGTACTAGTATATAGTTTTAACTAAAATCTCTCTGACAAAAGTATATAATGTAATCGGTGCGTTGTTGCTTATAATTTTAAACGGTTGAATTTTGATTGCCGTTGATTTGAAAAAGACGTTGACGAAATTAGTTTCTTTCAATTTAATGTAAATTGAGTTTTTTTAACATTCTTTGGTTCGTGATTGGCTTTAATGTTTTCCTTGGTTCGTTAACAATGATTTTAATAAATTTCGCTTTTCTCTATTTTAATTTATTCTGTTCTTATTAAGTTACAGTTTTATAATTAAATCGCAAAAAATTCCTTCGAATAAGTTATTTTAAATTGTTAAAATTATATAATATTGGAAAAATTAGAATATAGTCAACGTCGAAAATTCGCATTCCTGCTTTAGTACAGTCAGTATAATTTTTATGTCAAAATTCGCTATTATACGCTTCAGTAATGTTACTATATAATTGTAAATCTTTATACATATTAGTTTCTGTAGTAATATAATTAGCAAAGAAACACGTAAAACTGTGTGTATTACGTAGCAAAACACCACCACTTAGCGAACCGCTTCTTGTAAATTTCCGTTTTGAATTGTAATCATAGGTTGCTCAAATGCACATTATATTGAATAGTTAATAAAATACCGTTTAAAGTGAAAAATCTCTATGTGTGATAACTGTGTACATATCATTCGCAAATAAGATTGATGATTATGTGATTAAACAAATGACTAAATAGCGATATAAGAGTATTTATTTAAAAAAAAAAACAATATTGAAATCCTCAAAAATCCATCTCAACCCTTATACGTACATATATATATCTATATATATGTGTGTCTGTACATCGCGTGAATTATACACGCACCTTGGTCGATTGCGCGGCCGTGAGTGTATAATGCAGATAATAAATTATATTAACGATAAGTCGAAAAAAAGCCTAAATTTTGCGTTTGTTTTTTCATTTATCACACCTTCGCCCTTATCGACGCTTATGTCGCGCGAGAAGTCGCCGATGCAGGTAAGACATTTATGACCCGACAGATTATTATTGGACGCGCGGCGCTAAAAGATAAAGCGAAGATTGATGGATCCGCATTGCTCTCGCGCGGATTAGTTTTAGAAATTGATATTTGAAAGGCGAATGTCTGGAGGTTTTTAGTCAAATTCTTTAATAATCATTTTTTCATTATTTGGCCTCTCCATTTTTCAATTTTGCTAAAAAATAATATTTTAATTCCTTAAAGCTCTATAATTTCGTTCAATACAATATTTTTCCAGAGAATACTAGCCATTTTCTTAGGACTGTCGTGTTCACTATAAATTGTAGGTGATAAAAGGCGGTGTATAAAATTGCTTTATTTCGTCCGCTCATTCAAGTTTATTGCGCAGCTTCGCATTTTGCTGCTTCCGCGAATTTGCCGCAACTTAGGATTCGGATGCACACGCTCTTATGGCGCACACAGTACGTGTGGAACTTTCGCTTTGTCGCCTTATCGAACTCGTAAAATGGGCTTTTGTTACACGGCGCGGTTCCCCCTGAATTCCGAATTATCTCATTTTCCGCGGTCGCCTTTGCGTATTGCGGCGGCAGATTGCACATTCCCTATTTAAAAGGCACAAAGAGGACGAAAATTTTAAGCGAGTCTTGTTTTTGGTTCTCGAATCTTGTATTCTTGTTATCTAAATTTTTAGTCAATTTATTTCTATTTTTGAAATTATCGTTAATAAAAGTAAATTTGTTCTTAAAGTGTTTTTTGTTTTATAATGCTTGTTATTTTTTTATGGTAAATTGCGTTTTTCGTAACCCTTATTTTGAAAAGTATCTGCATTACGATATTCGACAATGTATTTCAAAGGAAGCACAATGGTCATATATATTTTAGACATTCCATCTAAAGTTTATAAAGTATGATTGGCTATAAAGCGAAAGAGGTACATTTTCTAGAAGATGGACTATGAGTTTAATAAAAGTATAAACGTGGCTCGTAAACTACAAGTGAATGCAGCTCACGAAACTTCAGATGTGCCAAATATGATGGACCTGCAGAAACTGCCGAGGTATTCATGAAGAAGATTTCGTATAGACGCGTAAGCATAGAGTTGGATTGGATAAATTATTTATCAATGTTACAAAATGGTCAGTCGATAAACTTTAGCTATAATTATTGTTAGTATACATGTAATTATATACTCTATATTTAAAAGGTTAAATAAAAATTTGAAACTTAAATTGATATTTTATCCCTTCAGAAATATTTAATGTTTAAAATAAAACATTACAAACTATATATTAACTTATTTTTCACAAATGAATTTAAGACTAGTAATACTGATTTTAACATTTTTTTTCTGTTAACTATTACCAAAATGTCAAGAGCAAATGTCTATTTTATTATAATAATAAATAAACAGAATGAACTTCTTAAAAATAGTATCTAGAAATAAATTTTTAATTTATTCATCGGTTGATTGTTTGTTCTTGTGACAAGAGAATAATTGAACGATCAGATGAACTTATCTGTAAATGAAGTTCAATCGCAATTATATGAAAAGCCTCGTTCGAAGAGCCGTAGTCGGTAAAATAGGGGACTGCATAGTAATCTCGAGAGCGAGGCGACTCAAGTACAATTATTGCAATACCACAATTTTACTCGTAGTCACAAAAAAGTGTTTAATTTTAAATCTCGCGCGCGAACAAACTGATACACGCTGCGATCACCAGATGTCGCATGCTTCCGCCGCAACCTAGGCTAATCTCGCACTCTCGATTCTCGAATTGTTAGCGGCGGTTTAAAAGTCCCAACGGTCGCGTGTTTGTCAACAAGTGTGCGCGAAAAGGTTCTTTCCTAGTGCAGCGTATAAAACACTGAAAGCATCCTGTGAAAAAGCTGAAAATTAGGGTGACGAGATGTCGTCCCCGGTGGAGAGTATCGGCGTGCTGCGTGAGCTTCCGTGCATAAAAAACGATATAGTCCCCGTGGTGTTCGAGCACTTGAAATCTCACGTCGACGACTACCCTGACCAGCCCTCCAGAAAGGAGTCACAGAAGCCTGGCTTGACCGAGAAGACTCTTGACTTGTTGCTAGGTGCTTCCAGGAAGAAAGCTAAGAAGAAGCCTCCGCTGACTGCAAAGAGCCTTGAAAATAAGATGAAGAAATTTTTTAAAGAGAATCCGCTGAATGTGGCTGTCATTGAAAGTGCCTCTATTAGCAAGATGCTCGCTCTTGCTTGTCTTGCTGTGAGCCTGTTTTTTATTTTTAAAATTTTTTTATTGCTTGTACAAAAGTGACAGTTTAGAATTCTTGAATATCAATTAGTTTTACTGTACATTTCGATATGTATGAGATAAAAGGGAAGATTTTAATTATAAATCATTACATTACATATTATTAGGTACCACACTCCGTAACAATATTTTAATATTCTTTACAGAAAATTAATTAATTGCATTTTTGGACATGTTTTTATTCAATTAGAGAATTTAACTGCAATTTTTTCTATTACAGTTTTTGTACGTTAGTCTTTGATATTTTATAGAATATTTTATATTTTAAATTTTTGTAAAAGTACTTTTTTATAATTTAAGCTGTTTTTCAATTTAATAAAATTAAATATTTTCCTTTTTAAAGAATGGCAATGAATTGGAAGCTTGTTGTCATCTTATTGCATCACATGCAACTTGTTTAAGGCAACAAATTTTATACAGAAATTTAAAAAATAAGATAAAAAGAGATGTTCTTAAACAACCAATGGTTGAAACTTTGGATCCTAAGGATCTAGATATAGATCATTGTAATGAGAATACTAATCCAAAAACGCTTGTATCTACTCTTAAAGAACTACCAACAGGTATTTTTTTTTTATTTCTTTTAAATTTAATTTGAAAATAAATGTCAAAAGAATTTTAATATTGAATAATCTATTATGAATTTCAGAATGGTACATGATTCAAATTACAGCTGAACACGAGCATATAAATAATATAAGGCATAGGACACAGAGGCAAGACTCAGTGTATTCACTGAAACCTATGCATGCTCTTCATCTTATTGTACTTCCTACAGGAAAAAATGCCACAGAGCCTATTTGCATTACATTACCTAAGCCCAATTCAGATTCAAATTATGATATTCGTTTAGAAATTGAAAGGCTGTTAAATAATAATAAATCTGATTTAACAGCTGCTTACGGTAACAATGATCTTTATTGGAAAATGAGAAAGAAGCAAAATGAATCAATGATTGTTAGTTTAAATTTTAATTTTAGTTCAAATTTAAGTTTCATTATATTATATCTAAAATTTTATTATATTTCAGAGTGCAATTACAGAGTTGGAATTTTCTTGGCTAAGGGAGTGGAGAGTTCTTCTCTTAGCAGATTACACGGAAAATTTAGATTTAGTTAAAGATATTCATAGTATGATAGACAAACTTATAGCGGATTCTTCTATGTAAGTAAAAAACTGTTTTAAAACTTGAATATATTTTATTAAACATTTCTTTTAGCATAATATTATATTTGATTTTTTAGCAAAGACATTAAAGAAAGCACTCGTTGGCTTTTAAAAAAAATTGCTGTTGGGGCTTGCTATCTTCAACCTTTCGAAATTGAAAGAGCTGTGAAGTACCTTTTGCCTAAACAAATGAAATTAGCAAAAAATCTTATATTATCTATTGTAGTGAAAAGCAAAGTAATGGAACCATTAAAATTTGCAAAAAGAAAATCATTAATTTTAATTCTTGATGAAGTAAGTTCTATGAGAGATAAATTGTTTTGAATTATGATCTTAATTTGATATATTTTTTTGCAGTGTTTAGATCACATAGCATTTGAATCAATAAATCTATTAAAACATCAACCAGTCACAAGATGTCCTTCGTTGCACATAGCATATGCTTTATTTAAACAACCTAGGAGTACAATCAAAGATGGTTTCAAAATTATACGACCATCTGAAAAACTAGGGACATTCATTGTTAATCCATCTTCAGATTTGATGAAGATGGAAACTAGGATGCGACTATTTATTGAATATTGGTTGCCTAAATGGAAAGGCTCATATGGTCTTAAACCAGACTCAGACACATTTAAAGCTGCTTTGACTGAACATGAAATACTAATGTACAATGGTCATGGCTCTGGTATACAATTTTTTAGTGGACTAGAGATTGAAAGATTGCGTATATTAGCTTCAGTTTTATTATTTGGATGCAGTAGTATAAAACTTATACCTGTTGGTGGAAGACTACCTGCTTACGGAATTTCAAATCAGTATTTAATGGGTTGTAGGTCGGCATAAGATAAATTCGTTTTAAAGCAAAAATTTACTTCATAATGCTATTTCTAATTTGTTTTATTAATTATTTATTATGTTTATTTCAGTCCATGTATACTAGGAATGCTATGGGAAGTGACAGATGGTGATATTGATAAAATGACGACAGAATTTATGAGTAGTTGGGTACCATCTTCAGCTAAAAGGCCGTGGTCAGACGTTAATAAAACATCATGGATTAACGGATCCATAGGTATGATTCATTTATGAATAAATTTAGAAAAAAGTTTTTGTAATATATAATTTAAAATATTTATTTTTTTTTAGAATTCAATAAAGGTGCATGTGGTAAAAAGCTGGAGACTGAACAAAATATGTTGGTAGCTGTAAGTAAATCAAAAGACATATGCAAGCAGTACATGACCTCTGCTGCTATAGTTGTACGGGGGCTGCCAATCAAATTAGTAGATTGAATCAGAGTTTAAAATTAATTTCCTTAAAATGATAGAGCTATACAGTGATCTTAGAGGGCCTCGAATGATTTACTGAGAGTGTGAATAGTGTATGATAACAGTGCACAGGTTATGAAGGTTCTTTTCTTCTTTAAAGATATTTAATATTTCTTTTTTAACTAAACAATTTTTTTAACTGTATAATTCGTCTTTGTATCAAAGATATAAATTTAAAAACGACTTCGCTTCGCAAGCAAAGCAAGAATAAAATTTTGTATGTATTTTTATACTATCTAAATAGATGTAATTAAATGAATTTTTTACTTTTTTGTATACATTTTGGTACATTATTTATACGTTATTAATAAAAAAAGTTCAATTTCAGTATGTTTTGAATTTGAAACAATTATGTCTATTCTGCCTTTATAATCGTTAATTGAATTTATCTTTTATTTAATAATATTTAAAAACAAAATGTGTATCGCAATAATTTTGCAATTTGTGTTTGATTCTTTTTATTAAATTTTTAAATAGAAGAACGAACCGGTACATCAAGCAATAAAAATTCTCGAAAAGAAGGCTTTAAAAATCGCATTCCTCATCGATCGTCTCAACGAAGCGCATAGCCAATTCAGCTGCGGGCTTAATCGCCAGAGCATTGCAGTCTCGAAAGCTTTGCAGAATAGAGTCCATTATTCGCACGTTGCTCGCCTCGTACTGGTAAGTGTGGTTCGCGAGTACGGCCAGCTCTTTTATCGGAATGTACTGCCTCTTGCAGAGCGTGCTTTCTTCTCTCCCGAAAGAGCAGACTTTCAAAATCTTTTTTACTCGCCTGATCAGTCGTTTACTAGCCTGTGGATAAAATGGCAATTTTATTTTAAATTTATCGTTTAGTAATTGTAAGCAAGATCTATACTTTTTTGAACGCAAGGAAATCTTGCGTGACGCGTTCATATGTAGAGCTGGCACTGTGATGACACTCTACAGCATCTTCCTTGTACTTTTCGTACATTTGGTCGAGGTCGTCATAGGCTTCTGTGTAACACAGTGCGCTTTCATTTATGTAAGATACTGTGTGTAACTGCAAGAAATCAATAATATTGGATAAATATCTATATAATTGTGTAGGCATTATACTTTTGATTGAATTTTTAATTGGCGAAATATTTACCTTTAATTTAATGTTAACTAACATATCTTCTACGATTTCTTGATTTCTGACAAGTTCGCCATCGTTATCAATGTCCTCGACATTCGTTTTATAGTAAGAAGTAAATTTTTTGTAACTGTTTTCTAAATGAACCAGGTTCCTTTCTTCGCGATCGATGATCCATTGCAAATCCTCTTTTAGCTCAGTGATATCTGGCCTGAAGATTTCTGTTGCTTGTTCCTATACAATTATAAATATTAATAGAGTGCAAATAATTTGAATGATCATATTATACTTACTTCCTTAATATAGAATAAGAATGCGATATAAAACAAAATATATTTTCTCATTTTGAAACGTAATCTACGTTAACTATAGAGATATTGTTCTCCTTCAATTTGTTTAAATTTTTAATTTTTGTAAGTATTATCTACTCAGTTACCGTCACGATGCTTTTATTAGTTCACGCTCTGCTCATATAATATTATAGTAAGCATTAAATTTTTTCATTTAAAGTACTTGGAATACTTTTGAACTGATAAAGCAAGTCACTGACGAATATTAAATAATTTTTACACTTTTAGTGACATACAATACAATATCCTTTCTTAAGCAAGTGACGAGCTGATCGCGTATTAGTGTTAATTTGAAAAAGAATTTCAATTGTTTTGCGAATTCGTTTCATAATTGTTGTAAATTAAATAATTTATTTATTGTAAAAATGAAATTTAATAGAACTATTTTCACATAATTTAATTTAATTTTTAGAAAATAATAATAATAGAATTCCGCGCGCAGCGCGCTTAACGAGCTCATAAAAATTAGAAAAAAACGAGAAATGTTGGCTAAAGTGAACGTCAAGGACAGAGGAATGGAAATGCAAATGAAGAAGACAAATTTTAAGTGACACTTGTCGTAATACATTATTTTATTGCTATACAATAGATCTCAGTATTTTTACATTTTTAAATGTATATTTAGGAATTCACGATCCTGCTTGAGAGCCTGTTTAAAGCTATTTGAAGCCTTATGATTGAGTAAATTACAGTAATTTAATTCAATGTGTAACACAATGTCGTACGCTTTGATTATTTTTTTTTTTTTTTTTTTTTTCATTTTTAATTGGCGAGCGAGTATGATTTATGTACTGTTTTTTTGCATCGTTCCACTGCTGCTTACATATTTTATTTCAAATGTTCATCTTTGCCCAGCCTCGCACGCTTCACTGTTACTGCTCTGTTTCCGCGTCTTTTGACTTCGACTGATAAATATATTGTAATAATTTAAATGATAAGCCTCGTTTTTTGTTCGGTTCAATAATCGGTTGAATTTTGTTTCGTCGTTACATCCTGTCGATCGTCCTGTAATATTTTTCCTTATTATCCTTTAAAGTCGTACAATCGTAATCAGTACTCGTATATTTCCCTTTTTAATATTTACAAAATGAGAAACCTAGTCGCTAATTATTTATTTTTTTTTTATATATTTTATATCTTTGCAGTCTTTTGCGTCACATTGAATTCGAGTGAATTGAATTGTAATTAAAAAGTATTACACGGTTTAGACTAAGAAGTACAAGAGACAACCTGCGGCAAAAAACAAGGCGCCGAGTTATATCGCTGATTTAATAAACGCATTCGCACGCTTCCTTCCATCTCTTTACTCATTTTCTTTTTTTTTTTTGCACCGCGATTCTCTTTTGATGAATGATTTTCGTGGGATGATTCGGAGCTCTCCTTCGACGAGATCGAGTAGTTTAAGAATTATTAGAACAAACAGCAAGTTTTGAAATAGTCATTTGATTGTTTTCAAATTGGTCGTGATTTTAAAATTGAACACGTAAAAATGATATGCAATTTTGGTTCTTGAAGAATTACACCTTCGACAACGTGTAAATGATAATTATTTGTACTGATATGTCAACAGTTTAAAAAGGTAATTCGAAAAACGCATAAATGGAGAAGAATATATGTGAAAAGTTGTATATTATAAGAGATTTTATTGGTATTTTTATATTTGGTAAATAGATACATAAGTAATCAATTGATGTACAAGCGAAAATCAACGCATTTTCCCAAAGAAAAATTGGCCATTTCATTTTACAATTTAAAAATTTCAAACTCTCACTACCGACAGATTCACATCGAAGGATCACCCGACAAATGATCAAATGCGCGAATGACCGATGCACGAACAAAGAACTTCCGAGCGAACGGCCGCCAATTTGGATTTGCATCGTCGTCTGTTGTGCAGTATCACAGAAAATGTTCTGTTCGCAAGAAAAACTCTATTCTCCCTGGAAAATAAATTTGTTTTCGCGGACTGAGACCGAGCAATTTTTCTGTAAATTTCGAAGGATTTTGATGGGCTCCGTTCTCTGTTCGTGCAGTAAACCGATGGATTCACCTCGACGGATGAGGAACACAAGTAACGCAAAGCCCACAGTATGAATGATAATGGTTCTCGGGAGCTTGTCTCACGCAGAATGTGATACACACGTGGCCGGAAAAGATCTGAAAATGCGAAATGATGAGCAGGCGAGTTTCTCGAGTCGCTGAATATATCGCGCTGTCTTCGACGCCGATTTCTCTCTCGAGCAATGTGAAAGTGACCAGGTGATGTGAACGGTTAGATTCGTAATTTTGAATACATCTATTAGATTATTAATGTAAATTAGTTATAGCGATTGAGAGACACCGAGTTCGAATAACGAAGTAAAAACCTCCTCGACTGAAAAAATGTACAGTCCCCTTTCAGATTGTTCAAAAGATCGAGATTAATAAACATCGGAGCCTTTTTTTTACATCGACGAAATGGCAAACAGTAAAATGCAAGGCCATCGAATAAACGATCGACATCGACGACGCAATGAATCTCTCTCTCCTCTCGAAAGGTTCAACGTGCACCTCTCTCTCATTCTCCCACCCACTTTGGGGGTAATTCAGCGAAGCGAGGGACCGAGTGCCGAAGTTGCTACAATACACCGACGCGGAGCCACGTCTCGACCCTTTCGCTTTTAATTGAAAAAGCGAAAATCGAACGCCGCTCCGCGTCGCAAGTAAATGCAGTGAAAAATGAGTTGCAGGCGCGACGAAGAGTTCGCGTGGGCTTTCCCCTCCCTCCCCCCACCCTCCTCCTCTTTTTTTTTTCTTATTTTGGATATTATACAAAAATAGGCCAATTCTCTCTTCTTCGTTCGTTCGCTGGCGAATTATCGTTACCGTTATCATTATTATCATTATTATTAGTATTATTATTAGGGCATTGTTTGAAGTCACGCGAGCAACTCAGACGCAGAGTCCCTTGTTTCAATGCTTGCCGCTTTTCCTCCCATTCTCTTTTTTTTTTGGAATAGTGGTTTTGTCATTTTTTGCTTATTCTTAGTGTTAGTAGCCTAAGCAGATGGGTGACATCGATATTGTAACGCCGTCGAACAAGTACAATAATTACTGCAAAAGATACAAAACCTTGTAGCGCTTGAATCCCGACCGCCTGACTGGAGCGATCGCCGGACCGGCTTTTCCGCACATATTGTATCCTCATTCGAATTGACCTTTTGAATTTGACGCGCGTCGCGCGATTCGGAAAAGAGGGATCGAGCGATCGCCCCGAGAACCTCGCCCTCATTTTTCACTCCCCTGTAAAACACACATCGTCGTCGCTGCACGTGCTTGCTCGTGTAAGTTTTTTTTTTTTTTTTTTTTTTATTTCTTTTATTCAGTTATAGTTAATAGTTATCGATATGATGAATTCGATAAATTTATATGTTACACTTTATATCTTTTTTTTTTCTTCAAATATACTCATCAGTTTAAACATTAACGTACGAATAATGGAAGACTTAGTAGTATCCAGGGACACTTTAAAAGGATTTTCATGTTTTTTTTTTTTCGCCACTTTACTCCTTTATTATACTCTCCGCGCTCATAGCTCGTAGGTTAGTTTTTAATAAACCTCAACCCCCGTCCCTGTTTTTTTTATTCATCTTGTATTCTCTCCTTTAGCTTAACGAATACCTTCGAAAGTCTTTGCGAGACTTTTTATTATCAACCGTTCCTTTCGGTCCCCTATTTTCTCCTGTTTGCTTATACTCTTAACGACTTGCTCTTCTTTCTCTCTTTTTTTTTTTGCTTTTTTTTATTCAATCTCGGACCTGAGAAGAGACACGCGGGCTCAAGGTGAATTTGTCTTTTTCCAGCGTCGGTGAAATGCAGTTTGATTAACTCGTTTTTTCACCCCTAGGCTCGACGTCTAGGACGTTTAAATATTGTTTTTTTTTCTCTCGGTTTGTGTCGTCTTTTTTCCCCTTTGCTTCAAAGACGCTTTCGTTGCCCGTATTCTTAGGAAAACCCTTAATCTCGTGTTTTTCTTTTCGATTTTTTTGCTCCTTTTTTAATTCTTTTTTTTTTTTTTTTTATTGTTGCACACCTCGTGTTTGTAATAGGACGTTCGAAGTTTTGTGTTCAATTGTGTGAGCGCGTTTGTGTGTGTATTAGGTAAATGGAATTGCGAGCAAATTTTCATCGAAAAATCATCCGTGTCCCATCACACGTTTTTTTTTGTCGAAGCTCGAAAAACTGAGAAACACAAAAAAGAGTCCAAGCGCATTTTTTTCCTAAAATTTTCCGGTTTTTTAGTCTTCTTTGTCTTAGGTAAAATGCTATAATTAGTTTCCGTTTGACATTTTGCGATGTATTTTTAGGCAAGCGGTTATTTGTTAGTTTGTATGTTTTTTGGAAGCCAACGTTGAGCAGTCAATTATATATTTTTTTTTTTTTTTATTTTGTTTACTCTCCTCCACCACCCCGCTTATGTTTTTTCTTAATTGTTACAACTCTAAATATTTTTCAGCAAAACACAGTGAAAATTGTATTTTATTAAAAATTTAAGACTTTTTATTTTTATATCAAAACACGTCTAGAATTAACGACTCATTCTTTAAAGCTTTTTTTGGTTTCATAGATATTTATAAAAGCTTAATAATAAAATATTTATCGATATAATGATGTTACTACACCTAACAAATTCATCGAAAAAACGGGATAATACCGGAGTCAACCAAGGAGCTTCTCGGCTCGAAAAAACGAAAGCGAATCGCTCGTTTACACTCAAAAAAATTTAGAGAGTCGTATTATATACTGTTTTATTTTCGCTTAAAATACTGCGAGATTCGTTTATAAGTTTGTTAGGGATATACATATAAAGTACAGGCGGCAACCATAAAAACGCTGTCCGTTCGTAATTCATTATTTATTATTATTCATTTTTTGTTCGTTCTCCTCTCGTTTATTTGTTATAATTCCTTCGTCGTGTGTCGCGTTCGTTTTTATCGTTCTAGAATATATATATATAAATATATATATCGAGGGCGATGCGAGAACGTCTTGCGGGTCGGCGGCGGAATTCTCTCACTTCGTGCCTTCGCCGCCGACGCTTTTTTTCTTCTTCTTCCTCCTTCAATAATATTCGTCTTTTAAAAGATACTGTAAAACCGTTTAATTTGTTTACGAAAAAACTCGGTATAATAAACGCGATATTAATAATGATCATAACAACAGTAACTTTATTATCTATATAATATATATTAATTATGTATATAATATATATACCTTTTTATGCTAAAGTAACCGCGCGGAGCTTCGTAAGCGTCCGGGACGCGGAGTACAAATTCTAATAATGTGCTGTATTGTCTGCAAGGTTCGTAATTCTCTCCTCTCATTTTATCTCCCTCTCTTTCTCGCCGTTCGCTCGCTTTCTCTCTCTCTCTCTCTCTCTCTCTCTCTCTCTCACATCTCAAAACAATTAAATATTATGCATCTAGATTGTATCGTACAATAATAGAATCTTTTCGCCTCTTTTGCCTCTCTTACGGGCTTATGTTTTTTTCCTGCTCTCCTCTCTGGTTTTCCCTTCGCTTCCCTTCACTCCCGTTTCTTTTACGTAGCTGCTGTCGATGCTGTAACAATTTCCAATGACCCTTGACAAATATTTATCCTTCGCACTTATTTTCAAGCTAAAGTGGGAAATTTATTTTGGTTCGTCGGTTTGGAATTTGTGCGCAATAAGAGATGAGAGAATTTTTTTCAGATTTTTCGTTAGGTAGAGACTAACGGAGTATTTTAGAATTACTATGTCGTTATATATACCCGTTTCGTCTACTTGATATAGATTAATAAACAAACGAAATGATAAAAAAAAAACTATCTTCAATTGTACTATTTTTCTAAACTTTAGTATAAAATATTTACTAAGTATTCTTAAGGTGTAATTACAATAAACTATATAAAATACGAATATAAATAAAATTGCTATATTTTCTAATATATATAGATTCATCGTACTCGAACCGTTTTCCTATATAAAATCTTATCACAACAATAAACGAAGTTTCTAGAGAATTAAGTATACCCAACACTATTCTAATTTTTCGTTACTAATTAAGTTAACAGTTTATAATATCACATTACAGCAAAATTGACAACTAATTTTCAATATATAACGTATAGCGTCCAATTAAATTCGCACAAATTCCAAAATAACTCCCTCACTTGTCGCTCAAAAAACAGAGTGCTACTCGCAAGAGGTTTCTTTTTTTCAGCATCGCAACGAGGAAACTCCTTCGGATCGGAAAAATCGCGAGCGCCTGTAACCGGAAAAATTCAAAAGGGGATAGACACGATCCTATATAATAAGTATTTTCTCCGTTATTAAGTTACCTAGAAATTTCTCAACATTTAATACGAAAAAAACAGGGAGATCGTTAACGTTTATCTTTTTTTTTCCTTTTTAATCTTTTACTAGTATAAAGATTAGAGATCGTTAATATATTTTTTTTTTCTTCGTCGGCCTCTTCAAAGCTTCAAAACGCCAACACGATCATAATAAGAGCTCGAAATCTTTGGGGGCTAATACTTCACAAGTATATTTATATATATATTTATATATATTGTCAACAGGGACCAAACGGATCGTCCTTTCGATATTCGCCTCTCGAAAAAATTGGAAAAAAGAAAAAACACCCTCCCTGACTTTCCGATCGCTCTCAAAAAAGGGGGAAACTCTACTACACGGAACGACTAACTCGGCTTGCCTTTTTCCTCCAGATCGGCCGTAACTTTTTTCTTCTTTAAGTTATATACGTACTTGAAGTCTCACGCGAACACGCAGAGTTTTGCTTTTTAATACACGAGAAACATGGGAACGTGAACGGAATCCTCGCGCCGCGCTTTCGTCGACAAAAAAGAGAAAAAAAAATAAAGTACGTTATTCCGGAGACGCTTTTCAAGTTTCTCCGCTTCTGCGTTTTTTTTCTTCTTCGAGTTTTAAATTGCGTCACTTGTTGCTTCGGGGCCGCTTTTCAAGCGTCCGATAGCTTTGTTTCTTCGGGTTTTTTTTTATTATAAGTATGTTCCACTGTGGGTTTTTTCTCTTCTCGACGAGACCTCGCGACTTTTCGCGACAGACGTTCGATAGTTTTTTTTTTTATTTTGTAAATCAAACTCGAAGGCACCTGTGTTTTTTATTTTTACGGTTAATCGTGAAATGTATATATTGTGCTTTTTCCTTTCTCTTTTTTTTTTAATATTGAATGTATAAGTGAATTTTTCGCTTAGTATTCCTCGATTAGGCTGCTCGTAGTCTATAGCAAAAGCAGTAAGAAAACTATTGTCGTCGTGAAAATGAGGAATATTTGAAAATCAGCTGAGTCAAATGAGCGTAGAAAAATACAAAAAGTATTTCGCGTATACAAAAAATCATGAGCCGTTCGTACAGTCTATACAAAAATTGGGTGAAGTTTAGTGCATTTTGATTAAGAACACGATAATTACGTAAAAGCGTTTTAAAAGAGCGTAAAAGTTTGATTGTAATGATATGGTAACATTCAATTTATAATCATCAGATATCTATTTCCCAAAGATCAATACTTAATCGAATAAAATCTTAAAATCTCAACCGAACAATCGATAAGTTTCCTTCTGCGTCATTCTTTTACCACCGACGTAAAGATTTTGATTTTGATTTCTCAAAAAAAAAAAAATCGAATTGAAAAAGCAAAGTGCTGCTCGGTATTGTATATCAAGGAATCGTGCATTTGTGCCTCTCGTGTACTTTACGTACATCGCAATACAAGTGTGATAACAGTGTGATCGGTGCTTTTTTTTTAATCATTCGCGCAATGCTCTCGATTTCGTATTTCATTGTGGACGGCCTCTCACGTCTGCGCAGTTATATAGTCCCTCGAGTCGCTCGATCGAGTCAGAATCGTATATATAAGTTTCCTTCGCCTCCTGTTTTTCGTCAGTTTAGCTTATCATTTAGTAACTTACGACAGGTAAATTATTTAGATCGATATAGATAGTTAAGGTTTTGTGTGCGCGTTGTTCTCTGTCCCCCCCTTTTCGACTTTTAGTCGCCTCTCGCGTCAGTTCGTTCGCCTCTCGTTTTCTCCTCGAAAGAAGCTCTCGTTCGACTGGCTGCCAGCGCCAGAACGCAATCCTTTCTCGTCGCCCTCTCCTTTCCCCTGCTGTTTTTCGCTCGTCCCTTTCCGGCGTCTATTACCTTTCCGAGCTCCCCGTCCAACAGCCCGAAGAAATATCCCGTATTAATATTTTCTTATTTTTTTTTTCTCTTACTTTTCACCTCGGCGAAAAAGTCTACTACTTCGATCACGTATGTCAAAGCTAGAAACTCGCGAAAAAGTATATCTTTTTTTTTTTTATTGTTTATACCTCGAATCTCTCACTCGTTCGCTCTCAATTTCACTCTCTTTCTCTCTTGCTCGCTTTCATACGAATTCTCTAAAAGAAATTGTTTGCAAAAAATAGGTTTCTTTTTTCTTTTTTGTGCTTCGTCGGGGAATCGCGCGTTTATTTTTCGTTAAGCTTTTTCATTCGACTATTTTCGCTTCGATTTCGTCGCGTCTTCCCCGCGATTCTTCGTTTACGATCCTATTGCTTCGCAATTGTTTGTTTTTTCTTTTTTACTTTGCTTTTCGAAAAAGGAAAATCGCCTCGATGTGTATACGTGGCATTTGTTTGCGCTTATTTTTTTTTCGCAAATCGCTCGATATATTTGGGTTTTCGTTTTTGCCGTTTTCGTCCACGTAGCTGGAATATCCTTCGTTTCTTTTTTAACTCTTAATTCGTTTCTTTCCTGTTGAAATTTCAACCGCCTTATCCTCTTAAAAATTTTCGTTACCGACTGAGACATTATTTACACAAATTGCTAAGGTTCGTTTCTAATTTCTGATCAGCTTATATAAACAATTACACAATCTAATTCAAGTTCAAAGCGTCCATTTCGATTCCCTTTCGTACAATCCACAAATCGTGAAGGAATTTTTGAGAAAAAGGCATTGATTGATTTCTCTAATCGGAAAAAGACAAATTTTTCATCGAAGCTAACCTAATATACTCGAAATAGTAGCTTCAAACTCATCCTACCTCATCCAAATCCCTAACTTTCTCCAAACTCCCCAAAAAATCGGTAAAATCACCTACCGCCTTGATCGACCGCTCAGTCGGTAATTCAGACCCCTAATAAAAATTCGGGGTAGACCCGCCGTCGCAACAGAAAAGAAACCCCCGTCAATGTGATCCTGCATCCCCCCCGTTCCAGCTACGTTCCAGTTTTCGCCCTCTTCCCCATTTTTTGTCGTCCTCCGGCAGCTCACTAACCGCCAAGTCACGTCAGATAGGACACGAGGAGGCTGACGAGCATCAGGGCCAGCTGGAGGCTCGAGGCGACGAGGCCGCAGGCGCCGCCGCAGACCTTGATCTCGAGCTCCTCCGGGTGGTAGTTGATGCACTTGGAAGGCCTGTGTCGGTAGAGTCGCTCGCGGCGAGCGGTGCAGCCGCCGGCCTCGGTCAGAGCCTCGTAAGGCCTGATGCTTAGCTTTTTGCTGCCGCACGGACAGAGGGTGTCCACCACCAGGAGGATGAGGTTCGTGTGGCTGATTTTTTGGACGCTGAAAGGCCTGGAAGAAGCGAGAGGGAATCGTTGCGGAATGCGGTACTCTGATAATCTTTTAATAAAGGAAGGTAAAAGTAGTTTAGAGAAACAATTACAATAAAAGTACCCTGTACTTTCGACGAGACAGGTGTATTCTTATGTATTTTTCGTCACTGAATCGAAAGACAGATTAGAGGATTCATCAGTGATTCTTTAAGAAAAAAAGCAAAAAACATGATTTTTTATTTTTCTTTGGAACTAAAAAAACAAAAAATGATAGAACTAATCTAACTTTAAATTTGAACTTTGCGGATTAAAATACATAAAAACCTTGCAGGGTTTTGAAGACGCATATAAAAACTGTTAAACATATCAGCCCTTTTCAGTTTCAGTAGCTATGGTTTTTGATGCGTTGCTACAGTTTTCAAAGTCCTGTAAGGCTCATAAGTTCATGAAAAAAGAAACCAAACTATGGTTTTCCGAGTAAATTTGAAGTCGGATTAGTTCTATAATTTTTCGTTTTTTTAATTCCAAAGAAAAACAAGAATTATGTTTTTTGCTTTTTTGTCGAAAAATTACTGCGGGACCACCTAATCTGACTTTGGTTTGGATTCAGAGACAAAAAATACACAAGAATACACCTGTCTCGTCAAAAGTATAGGGTACTTTTGTTTTTTTGTGGGCCTGTGTTATTTATAATATAAAAACTGGATTTTTAATTTCGAGGGTAGCCGACGATTAGTTTCTCAAATTTAATTGCAAAATGAATTCAGATAGAAGAAATAAATGTAGACACATAGATTGATTTACCTTTCGCAGCCGGACTGTTGATCGGCCGTTTGACAATTGGTCAGCTTGCCCTTGAGCGGGTTGCCTTGACCACTGGTGTTGAGCCTCTCGGGCTGCAGAATGTACAGTTCCGTCTTCTTCTCGCACGTTCGCAATTTGTGCATCGGGAAATTCGTTGTCGTAGAATGAGTGGTCGTTGCTGGAATTGGTGCTTGCTGCACCACCGGTGGAAATTGCGCGAAATTCTCGTTGTCCAAGGTCGCTTCTGCCGTTACGTCTGGAGGATAGTTGTCGCTGTCCGGGTACACGAGATTTCCTGAGAATGGTAAATCTTGATGTTAGTTGAATGTAATAAAACATATTTTTTCTGTAAAGAAGTCGACGGTATTTGGATTGCGAGACGTTTGAACAATGTGATAAATTGAGGAAGCTTTTTGACCCAGTTATAATCGACATGTAATTTTTATGACAATTTAAACAGTCCAAGGTATATAGTGTGGACATTAAATGCCGTAAGTCATTTTGTAAAATTTAAATTACCATCGTTATCATCAGATGCGTAGGCCCAAAGTGGTTGGAGGGCCTCCGCAACGTCCAAATTGACAGCCCAAGTCCACATGTAGTTTCCGAATGCTAACAGTGTCTTCAAGATCGAATAAGACGCAGATTTTGGCGCCGCCGAGGTGTGCGACGATTGAGGGGAGCATATGCCTTGGTAGTCCACCACGCCGACTTTCCTGCAGAGTTTAGATTATGCATTAGATATGTACTAGCCTTTGGTGCAAATTCTTAAATCAGACAAAAGCTCACTTGAATATCTTGTCCTGCACCAAGGAATCCATGATGGTTCCGTCAATGTCTCCGAAGAATTTCCCGGTGTGTTCGTGCTTTTCACTGATGATAATGAAGCCGTTATTGTCCAATATGTAGCAATCCAATTCGTCCGAAGCGCAGTTCTTCTTGCAAACGTTGTTACCAAAGCACTGAAATAAAATCATTTTGGTTTATTGGAATATTGCTAAAAACAGAAAGAGTTCATCCACGCTAAAGGGTATAACTTACTGCAGACGTGACGTTGACGAAGTGCGACGCCAAGGATGAATGATGGAACTGTACCCCCACCACTGCGGCTGGAGCCTTGTGACCTTTCAGTTCAACGAAGATTGCATGAGTGGCCGTAACCAGTGGCCTTGGATTCTCGGCTGTAAATGTTTATATAATATTATTGTTGACTGTACGGAAAAATTGTAAAACGAAAATAGATGATTGCACGTACAGGCGTCGAACGGCACGCTGAATACGAAGCTTTCCGGTTCGACTGCATGTTGATCGACTGCCCTTTTGTACCAAGTTGAATCGATAGCCCTTCGGTACGTATCGGCAAACTCTCTATATTTAGATAATAAGAAAGATTAGTAAATACGCGAATTTTATACAAGAGATTTACATCTTCTACATGTAAAATTTTCTAACATAAGCTTTACAAGTCCGGAAAAAAATTTCTGAAAAAAGTGCTCATCTTTTATTACTTGATAACAGTAATGGACAAGTAGATGATAAAAGAAAGCCAAAGCGAAACTTACGGCTCCTCTTGAACGTCTTCCATCGGTTGATGATCGTGCCAACGTAACAGTCCACTCCTGGTTGCGATGAAGTTTCGCGCGACGCCGAATCTTCCTTTACCCTTGCTGAAAAATGCGCACCCAACGATCCCAGTTAGTTACCTCGCAAATTCGTACTTAGGGGGGTCACAAATTTACAGATTCCACGCACACACGCACACTTATTATTGTTATTATTTTGAGAGTAGAGTTATTTGAGGATCTATGAGATGGTTTTGATGGTTTGATCATTCATTTCGACAGTCACATTGTTACTTAGACTACGAAGCTTCAAGGTATACATGATACGGTGGTTAGTAATTTGTTTACTCTAATAATTACTCGGCGAAATGATAAAATAATTTATTATCGACAGAGAAATTAAAATGTAATTTTGAGTTTTTTTAGTTAAAAACGTTGGGTTTTGAGTTGCAGTCGATAATAAACGATCCTCGCATTTCACACAATGCGACTTTAGTCTTATAAAATATTTAGAGAAATAATGACAAATTGGACTGAAATCTTAAATTAGAAAAGGATTTTTCTATTCATTACTATTTTAAAAGATCGGATCCAATAATTTCTATAAATATAAAGTAAAACTTTACGTCACATTAATAAGGCTGATTAGTAATATCAAAAATTACATTTCATCTACCAATTTGAAATTTCCAATGCCACTGGCAAAATGCAATTAAATCACACACTATCAAATTTGAATTTCTAAAAATGGAACATCAATTTTGGAAGTTTCGATGCTATTTGATGTGTTCGAAATCGAGGTAAATTGAATTTCAATTTTTTAACCAAATTTCAGTCGATGACTAATATAACGTACCCAATAAATGATTTAATGGAATTCAAGATTTAACTTTATTCTACAACATCTTTCTAAACTTTTTGTTCACTGTGGAAGAATAATATTTTTCATTTTTAGTTCTTAAATTTTTTATTAATATTTGAAGTTTTATAAAATTAATTGAAAAACATAAAGTGTTATTCTAAATCACTAAAGAATGTCGTAAAAATATTATGCTTTCCACATACATAAAAGTTATTTAAAATAAAAATACCTGCTTTGAAGAAATTATGAATTATTGATGAACTTATGAAATATTAATGAATACATGACTGATTACAATAAACATATAATGATGAAATGTCGATTCTTCGTCGTGCAATGAAAGGAGTTCATTCATTTCTTCTTCAAATTCTTGTTCCATTCGAAATGATCCATCGTTGATTAATTCTATATGCTTTTTCTGTTTTTTAATATATTAGCAAAATAGTTTATTGTAAACATTTTTTTTATACATACCTTTGCAATTTTCAAAATTTATCGAGCAATGTAAAATTTTAAGTTATAGAAAGAGTTGTAAATTACATTTTAACTCAATTTACCTCGTACATTGAATGAGAACATTCGGAGTGTTTTTGTATCATGAAATTTGATAGAAAATATTTAAAAATAATAATTTTTTGAAGGAATATGATATGATAATCTCTTTGAAAACGATATTTTTATTTAATTTCGTTCAAAGTTTTCTTAATGCAAAAATTGAAAGTCTATTGTAAAAATAAAAAGTTTCTTATCATAAATACAATTCCAAATTTTAAATGAAAAGTATATTTTGACAAAAATTATTGTTTTTAATTATTTTTAACTTGATGTTTAAATCTGTTTTAGAAAAAAGTTGTAAAATTTTAATGCCAAAAAACTAATCAACATCTTTTAAAAGTTTTGAAGTAGCTTTTTGATATATTTCTCGATATATCTGCGTCCAAGTCAGTAAATTTCCACAAGTCTCTTTAAATAAGTAATTACTAATCATTTATCCGATCACACGCTCTCACATACATAATTCATTTTATGTGTTTATAAACGTTAAAAGAATAAATAAACGAATAAGAGAACTACTTACTAATTTAATTTACCCGCGATATTTATAAACACGTAAATTCTCGTAGAGTATATTATTGCAAAATATTTCAATGAATGACATGAGATAAGGTGCAGGTGCATTGTGCGATAGTAGCATTCACAAAAAAAAATGGGTCAGGCTCACATGAAGAACGCCACACGACAGTCAAATTACCGTGCAATACATATTGTGCGAGCTAGCTTTTAAACGTATAACTTGTGCATTGTGATTACCTGTGCAGTACAGCCATCAGTGTGGCAATTGGGCTGGCGGTGAAGACACACAATAATAATATAATAAAAATATACAGTAAATAATATAAACTCGTTTAAATAAAATTAGTGGTGAGAACGGTTGTGCGATAAATATTGTGCAAGTGCTCATAAGAAAACGGAAATATAATTATAAACAGTTTAGACTGATCGATGCTGTTCTCGGTCTTTTTTCCATACTCTCACTTTTTCTTTTTTCTAGATAGAATTTGTGCGTGTATAAGGCGCACTAAATGTTCTTATACGGTTGGACCATTTATTCGGCAGAGTACAAAGAGTATACTTCTATAAAATTATATCTGTAAATATATCAATTTCTGTATAAAAACATTTTGTGCGAAAACTAAAAAGTGCGATTCTTAATAATGCTAAATAAGAAAAGTGAGTTATTTCAAGCACATTCTTTTTAAACTCTTGAAAAACAATCGGCTGCTTATAATAGTGCGTATTTCTTATAATACATATGTTTTGGTGAAATAAGTAAAAATGCAATATAAAGTACAGGAAATAAAGAATAAATTGTGCAATAACGTAATTATTACAGCGGCGCTAAATCATATTTATTAAAAAACATAAAAATTTTATTGTCAAATTATGAGAAAAACAAATTAAATTTTAAGTAAAATCAAATGTACACTGAAAAAAAACTTTTTAAATAAATATATTTTTTGAAAAAAATATTTTTAAAGTATAATAAATATTACACAAGCATTTACTGTGTCAATATAAAATTTAGCATTTTTATTATAATGGTTTGCATTTTAGTTAAAAATATTTTTTTCAATAGTTTTCAACGAAAAATATTTATTTTATGCTAGAATTAAAAGAATGAAATTCACCACCATATTACATTCTAATTAATTACATCAAAATATTTGTATTCAATTTTGATTATAAAATCAAGTAATTGTCATACTTTCAATTCTAGCCGTGCTTTTAAAATATCGATGTCCAAGAAGATTTATACTATGGGCAATTGAAAATTTACCAATCAAGTCTCTAAAATTAACTTTCAAAGTTCGAATTCCGAATACCTTCTTCAGACATCGTAAACCTTCCTCAAGAGTTCAAACAAGACCGGCTTGCTGCATACAATAAATCGGAATCCTCGAATCGAGGTGCGAGTCAATCGATCAGTCTCGGTGCAGAGTGCGTTAAATACTTTGGTGCTCTGTGTGTTTCTCATTATTTTTGCAACAAATCTTTTCGCCCTCGAGCGTGCCTCGAGCTTTGCTGTCGTTCTCGAAGGTGCAAGTTTACTTACTTGTCCTCCTTTTGCTTGGACGTTATCTTATCGAACTCTTCCGTAACGAACGCGTCCAGAACCAGGGATTGCAACAAACCCTTATCGCCTGCAACAACGGGAAATTACATCGTTCGCTCGCAAGTTTCGGTTTTGCGAAAAGATTCGTAAGCACTCACAGTAATGCGTGTCCTTTTCCGGCTTGTTCGCGGGCTTCTGATGCGAACTCGGGCTCTTCGGTCTCATCGACCGCCACTTCCAGCCCGGATTGTGAGCTTGCGCCAGAAAGTGCAGAACGCGCTCCTCCGGGGTCGCGAACCACTTGTCCGCCTCGAAGTAGTACTCGCAGTACGTCCAGTCGGGGTGTACCTTCCAGTTGTTTCCCTTGAAGTATTGCGTAACTGAAACGAAAGGATAGATTTTATTGGATGCAAAATTTGAACGCGGTTTAATGTTGCGACTTGCAAGTGTATATAAATTGTGCGAAACAATTACCGTTGGCGTGAGAGTGTCTGATTTCTTGTTCGGCGTGGAGTTCGTACATGCCGTAACCCTCGGGCAACGCCAAACCTAAGGAGAACGGCGTGTCTTGGATTTGCTTGTAGAAGTACTTGTGCCGCCTGATAGTCACTCGTTTCTGCAACGGTCATTTCGATTTTATCGTATTATGCGAGTTCTTTCGAGATTAATTTAGTCTGTAATGATAATTACCATGTCGTCGTAGTGAATTTTCACGGAAAATTCGGTTTCCCCTTCCTTCTGATCTATCATGTCGTGTCTGAGCTGCAAGCGAAGCGATCAATTTTAATTCAACGCGATTCGATATTTTTTAGCGCTGTGAAACTTACGTCGAGAAGGGAGTTGTTCGAAAAGTACATGTACGACGGCTCGTCGAATTCAGGAAGCTCAACTTCGGACAGATCTACGCCTAAGTACTTTCGCTTCATCGTCTCCTCGTACTGGAATAAAAGATTTACAAAATTTTAGTACAGCTGTCGCGTGACCTTTCACGCAAGAAACAAATCACAACTTACTTCTGTATTTCCTGGCTGTTGAGATTAGAAAAGGAAAAATGTTTAATCAGTAAGATATATAAAAAGACCGATTGTGAGAAACTTATAATTGAAGCTTACCAATGGGCGCAAATCGGGATGGTACAGTACACGGCCGTTGTTGTCCACTAAAAATGAATAACCATTGACACCCAGCTGTAAATAATTAGAATTTCATAAGAACAAATGATTTTTATAATTTTATTTAAAAACTGCATACGACTGCATGAAAAAGGTTACCTTGAAAGGCGGTACGAGCTTTTGAATTTGTTCAATTGGTACGTCGGTTCCAACGATGCCCAATAAATTGGCTGTTCGAACCTACAAAAACCAGTAGCAATTAAAATAAACAAAGCTTCGATAACAGCAGGAAGCTGCAGCGAGCAAAGCCAAAAGAGAACTCAACCAAAAAATTAAATAAGCTTTCAATGCAAAAAAAAGAACTGGTCGTCGTCAACGCGGAGCATTCAATAATCGAGCTTAAAAGCACACAAAGCCTCGCGCCGCAACGCGGAGAGCCTCTTCCGGCCGAGGCGCGGAACAGAGAGTCCGCGCGGCGCCGCGGTGAAAAAGCTCGCCCTGTTCCGTAACCGGACTCTCTCTCTCTCTCTCTCTCTCTCTCTCTCTCTCGAGCGATCGATCGGAGAGAGCCACATCGTCGCGGGCCGCCGAGGTTACAGCTGCACTTCGACACGTAGGAGAGAACCAGCGGCGGCGGCCGACGTGCGGCCCGTGCGGCGATAAGAGCAATGCACTTTGAATTACCGTGTGATTTCTGCGGTCTAATATAGGCGCCGTGACTGACGTCATCAGCTGACCTTGACCCTCGAGGCCGTATCTGCTGCTCTGGAAGTTTATGAAGACAATTAACGCCCCGCTTCTAATCTGATTAAACTCGGCGCGGGCCGAGGGAGAGGGAGAGAGAGATGCTGCACTACTGTCGAGTGCAGGAAGGCAAACTCTCTCTCTCTCTCCCCCTGCCCCCCGTCGACCTCACCACCCCTCTCCCCCCCGTTTCCGGCGAGTGCAGGAACTGCGTGCGTTTGACCTCGATTGTTTTAATGACATTTCGAGATCGAACCTTTTAAGTTTCCTTGCCTCCAGAGAGTCTTTTCTCGCCGGGGGAAAACGAGGGGGGGGGGGGGGCAGGAGAAAGTTTTGCGCTCGATCCGCTAGTTTTAACTCGCTCTCGGGATGTACGTACGTTGAGAAAATGAAAGTTTCGCCCGAGTTTTATTGCCCTGTTTTTTAAGGGGATTTTCGTTTTTCTTCTGGGAAGTTTGCGTTATTGCTTTGAGCGGGGACGAAATTTTGTTGGGTTAAATTTATTTTCAGCTTGGGAATTAAGGGTTTTCGAAAATCAAGAGCAAATGATTTGTGTACATTTCATTGGTAAGTTTTTAATGATTGGAATGCGAGAATATTAGTGACGTTTACTTCGTTTAGAAATTTTTAAAATTGATTAATAAACACCGTAAATTATATTTGAAAACAGCAATTTAATAGATTATTAAATGTAGATTATTCATACTCCATTTCTTTTTATATGAAATTTGTTGTGTTGTGCAAGTTCCCTCCACTTATATGAGTGAAATATACAAATAAATTATGCTAATCTTTATTAATAAAAATTATAAATTTGCCCTTTTCAAAATTACATCGAACAAAATAATCGTATCAATTTGATATTGACAAAAATAAATGTCATTGATTTTGTCATGGATGATGACGTCATCCACAGACGAGGCGCGAATCGCCATCGTGTGGTCGTTTCGAGTCCCGTCGTCTACTTTTTTCCTTTCCTTCCTTGCTTGGTCTTTATTTTATTTAATTCGCGGCCCGTAACAATTTTATTGTACACAGTCAAGTTCGCGTTTAGCCTTAAAATATTTACGTACATTTAAATTTACAATTGTTCCATCAACAAGCTCGAAACAATTCGTGAAAACCTTGCCGCGAGCAATCGCGGCACTCGTGTCGTTCAGAAAAGGTTCCTGGCTTGATTACAAAATTTTTCAACCCTTAACGCGCTTAAAATAAGTGCAGTGAGCGCGGCGCGAAAACTTGGAAAGAAGATCAATTTAAAGTTTTCATAAGTGGAGGGATTCTCGCTAGTTCGCGGAGTAATTTTGAAAAGTGTTCCAGAAATTGATCGTACTTATTCAATTTTCCGTATTAGCCTCGTTGCCGCGGCGGAAACTTTACCCTCCGGCAAGTTTTGGCCTATTCGTGTTTATGTACTTTCGTCGCACTTCAATTCCCGCGGCGTACAGTACCCGAGACGCTAATTAAATCAGGGAATCGAGCGCTTCGTGTCGTGCGATTGGTTCTTCTTTTATTCACGGTAAGTGATTAGCGGTCTTACTTTTCCACCGACGTAAACTGGAGTCCAGTGGATGGGGTGGTCGCGCTGATAGAGGACCATCGGCCGAGCAAGAACCTGGATGTACTCGAAGACTTTGCTCTTGATTTCGGCCTTGTTGGTGATTCTGGCGTAGTATCCTGAGGAGGGAATGTTTGAACGTTAGTTGTGTTGGTTTAACTTTTTTTGATTGAAAAATTACTATACTAATTTATTTGTATTGCATGCATTGAAAACTGCCGCTACTTTGAAAATTTTATGTAGATTTCTGTTTTTTTTTTTTATGACAATAATAAATGTGTTTGTAAAGTTTTTTACTACGCTATTATCGTATAGATATGCGTTCAATAGAGAAACTGTTTCTATTCATTGATGCGTTAAAAAGAGTTATTGGCGTCTCGCTAATAGTCAAAAATGGAATAAAAAAAAGTGAAATCCAGCATTTCTGTATATCAATAAGTTGTTAAAATAATCGACACATCGAACGAAAGCCGGAAATTCTTTTCAAGCATATTACAAAAGGTGCTCTCTAAATTTAAAACAGTGAAAATATCACTGATTTGGACAGTGACTGCGGTTTTCACTGAAAGATCAACTAATAATCGCTATTTAGCC
>UCOL01001028.1:0-44458 GCA_900474335.1 Ormyrus nitidulus
CTGTGAGGAGCACTCTTAATGATAGGATTGAGATATTTGAATTGGACAAAAAGCATTTTAAAGAGCATAAAAATACCCATAATTAAAAAAACAAAATTACTCTAACTATTACGAATCTTGTTTTTAACAAAAACATATTTTTTTTAAAGACCATAACTCTCAAATTAAATGATCAATTACTCTGAAAAAATGTTGGTAATTTACAATATAAAGAGTGATAATTTATAAAAATTTCAAGCCATCTTTTCAACTAGCTTTTGAGTAAAAAATTGAAAATTAGAAAAAATGAGCTTTTTATGTCCAACGATTACGGGAGTAAAAAACCTCCAATTGACTTGAAATTTTGGGAAAAGGTAGATTAGATTTTTTGTATATTCAGGTCGAGTTCGTTGCGCAGCTTATGAAACTCATTAGGTCCAAAGATATTAAGGTTTCATTTTTCTTCTAAAATTTTTTGAATGGCTATATTTTAAGGAATAATCGGTCTTTTTCAATGATCGACTGCTTATTTTTTTCTTTTACTAAATTTTTAAAATTAACAAGAATTTTCAAAATTGATGTACTCGTTTTTGTTTTATAACGATTTTAAATTAAACAAAGTATCGTGATTTTAGAGTAGTCATATTTTTTACATTTTTTTTAAATATTGCATTAATATATTTGATATTTGAACTATTACTATAAATATAGGAATGATAAATTAATTTGGAGGAAGCTATATGTCAATGAGATGGTAGAGGTTCTTAACAATATTCTAGTTTTTATTAACTTAAAAATGGAAAAATGAATAAAAAAATTGTACGATATGAAAATATTTATTTATACATATATAATGAAATCTTGTGATGTAATAAATATATAAAAGTAAAAACTTAGAAACATGGTCAAACGTCAATTTATGAGATTATAAAATTATCCTCATATCCAGATCTTAAAAAAATTTATCAAAAAATTAGCTTTTCTTCTAGAAAAATATTTTTTTTCTAGCGTCATCCTTTAGGGGGTGTCGAAGCATCTCGAAATCTGACGTTGTGATCGTCAGAGACGCTCATGCAAGCTCATGCATTCGAGCGTATTTTGACGCGTACAATGACGTCAGCTCAGTCGGTATTCGACACCCCCTTTAGTACCATTCAAAATATTTGTGAAAATCATGATTGTTCTTTAACACTGCCATCTGCCATACCAAAAAAGATTTTTTTGGCCATATTTACAAAAAGACCAGTTTCTACCAGTCCTGGAATTAATAATAATTTTTTATTGACTGCAGGCCAATCTACTATATTATCTGGGAAATGCCAATCTAGGATGAAATTCCCATTGTCAGTAACCACAGGACCCTAAAATACATACTTATAAATTTTTTCATAAACTAAATTTAAAATTTAGCATTCACCTTATACATTTTTCATTTATATCGCCTTCTGGTCATATAATGTAACAATGTACAAGGGAAAAATTATTGATAATTATAATTAAGGTAGCTCTATAGTTTTTTTATTTATCCAAGACCATGTTAAAAACTAGTTAAAAATACTCATTAGAACTTACAGAATATATTGAACAAAATTAAACAAAATAATACATCAAAACATACTAAAAATTTGAAAAATAGTTTTTAAATACTAATTTATACTTTTCGTGCGACAATAGTGTTTAAAAGGAAATTTTTTTAAATATCTCAACTGACTAGAGAGTACCTATAGAGCTACCTTAAAACAAAAATAAAGAAAATAAAAATTTCTTATTAAATTGTTTACTATTTAAGAAATTTTAATTGATATTATTAACAAAATAAACGCAAGAAGGGTAAGAGACTTTACAAGTCTATTATCAACCAAATTTAAATTTTGAAATAAATAAAAGAAACAAAATAATATATCTTACTGCTTTGGCCATTGCCATTCTGAGATTAACATCACCACCAAACTCATCTTTAATTTTATTCATCACAGGAACATAAGCCATAGGAACAACTTCTATTGGGAGACCTTTTTTGTACTGCTCACCAAGTTTTTGTGAATTTTTACTAAAAATAAATAAACATTAACAAGACTTTAAATTTCATGAAAAAACTGATTGATATTGAGTTTTTTTTAATTTCTAAAAAATAAAATTTGCCTTCTATACAGTTTTTTTCTATACAGTTTAATAGATGTTTAAATATGAAATAAAGAATATAACATTAAAACTTAAAAATTCTTACGTGTAATCAGCAATAATAATAAAATTGTTAGTACAAGAAGCCACAATCTTCTCTTGTAATAGACATCCTCCACCTCCTTTGATTAAATTAAAATTACGGTCTACTTCATCAGCACCATCAATAACACAGTGTAGCTATAAGAATATGCAAAAAAAACTTGTCACTTTAATATAGCACAAATTTTATTATTAAATTAAATGAATGTACCTTATAATGAGTTTCTAAATCACCTAAAGTTAAATGATTATTAATAATTAGTTGACGTGCTTGAAATGATGTTGGGACACAAATAACATTTAGTTTTTCTGCTTTCACGCGTTCAGCTAGAAAACATTTAATTAAAATAAAAATGGCCTGAATTTAAACAATTTAAGAAAAACTTAATTATAATAAATACTTAAAAATAATATATAATAAAATCTTCAATATAAGCAGAATTATCTTTCTTATTTCATTATACTGTGTTTGCAAATAGAAAATTTGTTAAAATTAAATTAATAGATATTATTATTTATTTTTTATTAAATAATTTTATAAAAATCTTAACAAAATAAAATAAAATATCTGATTTTACAAAAAAAAAAATAAAATAAAATAAGGAACTTTTAAATTTAAACATAATCTTTCAACTAAATGACCTGCAAAAATAGTATTTCATAACAACGTTTTTTACCAGCACACAATTAAATTATTGGAACGGTGTGTACATACCTAACCTTTGAACGGCATAAATAATTGTTGAACCACTACCGATTCCAATCACATTGTTATCCTATCAATAAAAAGGAAATTGAATAAATATAAATAATGAACCTGCAGTGACTGTGAGATTTTCGTACCTTCACGTAGTCGTCAACGGCTTTATAAGCCGCAACTTTTTTCGCACTCTCCAGTGAAGATTTATTCGTCATCTCGCGTGCTTGACTGCTTGTCTACTGAAAACTGACCGAAAAATTGGCCCCACTTGACTATAGTCTTATGCTATTATCGTGAAAAATATTGTAAAAAGCACCACCGTAATAATAATTAAATTCATAACATAATAGTCATTTCATAATATTTTAGCGGTAGTTTTTCTTGCTACTGATTCGCACGTATATGTTAACAATAATTCTTAAGTAATTTTGAAAATCATTTTTTTTTTTTAAATTAACTATCCGATATAGAAATATTTATAAATTAATATTTATTTCTCCTTATTACTATTATTCTTAATATTGAATTTAAAAAATTTTCGGCAATAAATAACAAAATAGATAATATTTATTTTATACTTGCTTCGGAACACTCCCGCGCCCCTTGATCGTTATGCAGAGCAAAAGAGCTAATTTAATTTTTTTATTTTGTGACGTTCACTATAGTATATATTTTGTCATTCCCCTTACTTAGATTACGAATAATATACGTAAGTACATGTATGAAAAACCATGAGGGCAATTCTCCAGCAACGAATCTGGCACCCTCGTGTCGTGGTTCGTGGTTAGCTCGCGTGTGGTTGATATGAGCTATTCAGCTTGAGCTGCACCGCGTGCTGAGTTGTAGAAGTATTGTTGAGTTGAAAAGTTCCGAAAACATGACGTCGGTGGCTGTGCCGGTTGCCGCAAAAATTGGCCGTCTCGCATTAGAGAACGTTTTTCACACTAGCAAGAGGCTCGTTTTTCGGTAATTTCCTTTGCTTATTTTCCAAGTTTGATAATGATCAATTGTTGAGTTTGAATTCCTGAAAGCTTAAAGGTTAATCCACGAGGTTAAGTGTTATCTAATAGGTCTTTATCTTAGGTATATTATTCCTTTATGGATGGAAAATTCCTATTTTGGCAAGAATTTTTTGTGTTGTCAATTTACCATATATTTTGTGGTTTTGATGAACAATAATTTTTTGCAATTTAGTACTGTAAAAATTTTAAAGGTTACATCAGAATTCAAGTTTTACAATCTTGTGCAAAAATTTGTATACAATATTAATTTTTCAATATTTTAAATATTAATTTGTTGTATTTGTATTTTAGTATAAAATAATAATATCAATGAAAATAATTATTTTCTTTGAAGCATAAGGGGTGAAACTCATGAACTTTTATAAGTAAAATATGAACCTATTCAATTTCTTTTTTGTAATAAAATATTTTAATATTTTATGTAAAATTAAAAAAATTATAATATTTTTTTGAATATTTTGATTAAAATTTTATAGCTGCATACTAATTAGATTGCAAATTTTTTTCACTAAAATTTAATAAAATTCAATTTTTTGTAAAAATTAACAAAAGAATAATTTTCAGACCAACAAAGTGCTCACCATCAATTATTACAGTGCGGAAATATTGTAGCACAGCACCAGAACAGAAAAGAGAAGGTGCATCAACAGAGCAACATATTTCTGAAAGTGAAAAGAAATTAAAAGCTGAAATTGAACAGTTGAACAAAGATATTGCAGAATTAAAAGAAAAAAATGCACAACTTGATGATAAATATAAAAGAGCTTTAGCTGATGGTGAAAATTTAAGAATGAGATTAACGAAACAGATTGAAGATGCAAAACTCTTTGGAATTCAAGGATTCTGTAAAGATTTGTTAGATGTTGCAGATATTCTAGGTAAAGCAACAGAAAGTGTTCCAAAGGATGAAATTTCAGAAAAAAATCCTCACTTAAAAAGTCTTTATGAAGGATTAATTATGACAGAAGCACAATTGCACAAAGTGTTCAAAAAACATGGTCTTATTTCACTGAATCCCCTTGATCAAAAGTTTGATCCTAATCAGCACGAAGCTTTGTTCCAACAGGTACAATTAATTCTCATGTAGTCATTATTTAATCTTTGAATGCAAACTACTTAAATAAATCTATTTTATTGCAGGAAGTTGAAGGCAAACAACCAGGCACAGTTGTTGTAGTGTCAAAAATTGGGTACAAATTGCATGAAAGAATAGTTCGACCTGCATTAGTTGGTGTTGCTAAAGGATAGAAATTTTATTATCTTACTAGACTAACTGTTTCTGAAAAGGGAAATTTTATAAAAAGAATTTAATTTTCTGATACATTAACATCCTGCACACATTATATCCTGGATGTTTCTTGCTGTACATTAAAGTTAAATTTTATTTGTTATACTATATGTATTAAATCATAAAATTAAATAAACACTTAATGTTAAGTACTATAGGTTCATTCAATAATTACATCACAGATGTTTTTACAGAAAATAAAAATTATTTATTGTATTTCTCTTATTTTATATTGTTAAAGAATATAAATAAACATATGTACAATATCATGATATATCATACTAATTTGATTCATGTATTTAACAACGTTCAAAGACTTTGTATAAATCAGGTAAATTAGCTATCTCTAAAATTGTGGAATCATGTAAGAAATCTTTTGGAGGTAGAAGACTTTCTTTGATAGCATTGTACAAAATGTATTCAGTTACATGTTTCCATGCATCATCGGTAGTATCAATTTGAGAATAAAATTTTGCTGTTTCACGACATATATCATGAAAGCATGGTTTTTCTTTATTCCAATTTACTTCTGTTGACAATCTTAGCAGATACATGGGAATTTCAGCTTGATTCGGAAAATAGTTCTCTAAAAAATATTGTCAATTATTTTTAATTTAGGTATACAAAGCACAAAATTTTCTTACCTAATAGAATTGGCAGAGATTTGAGATATCCTTTTTTATCAATATATATTGAAAAATATTGTCTTAACATATCAGCTTTTTCTAAAAGTAATTCCTGTACACGAATTGCTAGTTCTTCTTTGCTACCAATTTCCTCTGACCAACCTGCTTCTTCACATTCAAGACCAAGCATTGCTAGATCTTGAATTAATATTGGTTCCTGTGTATGTACACTTTAATGATATAACTTTTTAATTACTAATTTATAAATATTAAATTAATTATCTTACTGAAAATTTTATAACTCCATAGTTGGCAAAATCATACAACATAATTTCATAAAATAATTCTTCCCTAAAATGAAAAAAGTAATTTAAAGAATAATGTAAAAAATATTTTAATTTAAGTCATTACAAGCCACACAAAAGTATATATTATAACTAACACAAGTTGTTTAGTATTGCAAATATATAAATTAACTCCACTTTGAATTAGTGCTGAAGATTCATCAACGCAGCCGACAAAAATTAAATTAGCAAGTATATTTCTTAAACCTTCATGATAATTTTCTTCTACTTCTTTTCTTAAAGTTAGTACACTCAGTAATTTTGTTTCTACTTGAATTTCATTGACAGAATATGATTTAAATTCAACAGATATTCTAGTTTTTTGACTGCTGTCACTATTAATCTCCATTGCTTTATTCTCATTCTTTCTCTTGATTTCATCTTCAGGACTACTAGAGTTATTTTCTAATACTTCTAAAAAAGTATTTTGATATGAAGATGTTTTTTGTTCATTAAGTTGTTCTAAAGAACGAGAGTTATTTTCAAATATTTCTTCTGCTAAATTTGATTGTTCACATTCAATATACTTATTGTTTTTTTCAACGTCTGATTTTCTATCATCAGAAGCTGAAGTAACATTTATAATTTTTTTACCGCTGCATGCTTCAATTTCTATTACTCTTTCTACAGTCTTGTCTGTTGAATTTGTCCCTTTTAAATTACTTTTATTTGTAGCTTCAGAAGTAAAATTGAATTTATCAAGTTTTTGATCAGAAGAATTTGTTCGTATCATATCTTTCGGGTAAATTTTTTTTGTTTTGTCTTTCTCAGTTTCTATCTGAGTATCTGATAAAATTTCTTGCATAGTTTCATTTATCAAATCTACTTTTGGAAGCTTAGTTTGAATATAGAATGTTCTAGAATCATCATTGGCAGCAAGTTTTTCATCTAGAGTGTATTTTATTTTTTCAATAATTGCATCTTCATGAAGAAATCTCACTTCATGCTTTGTTGGGTGTACATTAACATCAACATTTTGAGGATCTATTTCCAATGAAATATAACACCAAGGATGTGCTTTTTTTGGTAAGTACACAGTATACATATCTTCTATAGTTTTTTTTAAAGCTGAAAATATATTATATAAATTGAAAAATATAATCGATTTTTCTAAATTAAAAAATTTTTAGTTAAGGAATAAAAAACTAATACATACGTGTTGATTCAACTAATCTATGATTTATAAACAGAAGAAGTGTTAATCTTTTGCCTGAGTAATTAGCATCTGTTATCAATGCATGCATTTTAAATTTGTACATCTTCTCATCTAACTCAAGTTCTAGTAACTCTTTTGCAATATTATTTCCATACAATAACCGAATATTATTAATTTTTGTTGAACAATGAGGTGTCCTAACTTGAGTAGCTGCCTCACCATGTTTTTTTAATGTGAAAGCAACACTTGGATTATGAATTGCATATTTAGTTACTACATCTGTAATTTTGGAAAATTCTTCAGAAGTATTAGACAAAGCTTTCCTACGAGTTGCAACATTATAAAATAAATTTTCAACTGTAATTATTGTTCCTTGATTACCAGCACATGGTACTGGAAGACCTTTTAGTTTTCCATCTGTATAGGATGCTCTAAATTTTTATAAATCATTTAATTAATTTTAAGTTACTTACAATACAAAAATTGTTTCTAATATTAAAGTTAGGTACCTGAAAGCACATTTTTCACTTGCTGTCTTAGTTGTAATAGTAAGTTGTGCAACATGACTTATACTGGCTAAAGCTTCACCTCGAAAGCCAAAAGTTGAAATAGATTTTAAGTCATCAAAATTTTGTAATTTACTAGTTGTGAAACGTTCACAAACAATATCCATATCCTCTCTATGAATACCAGTGCCATTATCTTGAATCTACAATGTAATGAAATTTTTAAATAAACCAAAAAAAAATATTTATTTAGGACAAAAATTATTATAAACCTGTAATAACTTCATGCCTCCTTCTTTTGCTGATACTTGGATATTCGTTGATTTAGCATCAAGACTAGATAAAATAAAAGAAAATGTAATAAGTAATAGTTGGATCAATGTTATTTAATGATTTTACCTATTTTCAATCAATTCTTTTAAGGCATTTGCCGGTCTTTGTATAATTTCACCAGCAGCAATTCGATTTATAACAACCTCATCGAGTTTTTTTATTTTTCCCGGAGTTGCCATAGTTAATTTTCATATCATATTTTTACAATAATAACTAAATATAGTTCAATAAAAGAATTTGGAATTCTTGATGTTTTCTTTAGATTTTCAGACGGCGCTCCTGCGCTCCCGCCTTCTACATTAGACTATCAGAGTGACATCAACTCAATTTTTTTATAATTTATTATTGCGGAGTGATAGCCTGATAGCGCCCTCAATGGGAATATTAAGTACTACTAAAAAATAAAAACTTATCAAAATTATTAAATTTATAAACTATTATTTGTATATTAATTATTTAGAAATAAAATAATAGTTATAATGAAAACAAACATTTACAAAGTATATAGTTTTTATAACATAAGTTGAATAAAGACAATTGGCTTCTATTTATTTATAACATTTATTATAATCGACAAATATTTAAAATAATGATGTGCTTCGTTTTTTTCTATAAATAAAATAATTTATATTGTGTTTTTTCATAAATCGTATTGTGCACTCATACGTGACCCGATCATAAAAAATCTGCTTCGAAGTAAATATAAATATTTACTTATTTTTGCATAAAGAATTTATATAAAATGATTAACATCCAAAAACGAATGTAAAACGAATATAAATACGAGGTAAACTGAAATTCGATTCGCGTCGTATGCGCCTCTTGACCACCGCGGCCACATTGTCTCTAATGTTCCATTGCATTCCACAAGATTTAAAGATTAAAATTAAATTACTAATTAAATATAGAAAAGCGAATCTGGTTACAACGTAAATAAACAGGCAAATATAGTTATAAGAGAGGTTAGTATACAATTAAAAGATTATAATTTTATTTTATAGTTTTTAAATCTCTAGTGGAACGGGGTGGAACCATGGTGGAACGCGAAACTATGGCATTTACGGATGTACCGGTGGCAGTCTGGCAGTGGCGTTTCTGTCTCTTTCTTAACAATTGGACCACCTTCGGACTCTATCAGTCTATTATAATGTCCATGATGAAAACGAATTATATAGTTTAAAATAAAAGGAAAAAATAACAGAGTGAATTTTGTAATTAATAAAGACGATGCATATCAACATAGATTCTAAAAACTTTATTCCGGAAGACTTTATAATACTTAATTTTTATGGATCTGATCATTGTTTTGCCTGGAATGAAGGCGAATTTATTTGTTTTCCGTATTTATATAAAAGTTGTACTGAATTATTAAAAGTTTGGAAAGCACCTGGAAAAATCAAAAATTTTAAAAGTTATAATGAAAGAGTTTTTATTCTTTGTTTTCCTACTGGAATTTACAAATTAACAAAAAATTATGAATTTGGTAATTTAAGCAAGGCTGGGATAGAAATTGGAATGGAGTATTATGAAGTACTTGCTCCAAGTAATGGCCAACTTATTTTAGAAGATAAAAGAGAACAAAATAAGAAAATTCTTTTTCCTCTTTCTGAATCGATTAATGTTCAAACACTTGTATTATATTGCAAAAATACAGACATAAGTTTATATAAAGAATTATTACCATTTAAAAAAAAAGATGATATTGACATGTGTTTGATTAGTTATGAAAAAAATTTATATAGAATGTTTGAACAAACTGTTCAAGTAATTTTTAACTGTGATTATATAATAATAAACATTCATCCAGTTAAACAATGTGGAAAAACAATTGGTATTGTATTGCAAACAGATACAAACAATGTAATTTTCATGCATGTTGTAAATAATAAATTGACTTATGATAATATTTTTCTTAAAACAAATGTAAAGAAAATTTGCCCTATGATAAACCAAAAAATGAATAATTCTTTGATGTTTATTTATTCAGACGTTAATAATAGAATTTATTATACTTTAAACTTGTTTAATGAAGAGAGTAAACAAGAAATAAAAACTGAAGAAACAGTTTATAAAAGTTTCAAACTATATCAATCCAACTTTATCATATGTTTATCCGAGTCAAAAAAAATAATACAAGTTCTTGTTGAAAATTTAACAAATGGTTATATTGAAAATTCAAGTGAGTATATAAAATTGGAACCAATTATGTTAAAAGGGATAGAAAATATAAAGAAGAAAATTGAAAAAAAAAACATTGAACTAAAAGATTTGAATAAACAATTAGAAAAGAAAACAGAAATTTTAAAAAAAATTAATTTATTTGCAAATAAGCATCAAATTCAATATTGTGCAAAGGATTCAGTGATAAGATTGTTAAATCAAGTATTTTTAACATCTTATTTTGAAAATATTTTTCCTCAAAATACAACAATTGTAAAAATGTTGAGGAGTGAAGAAAAAACAATTTTTTCAATGAAAAACGTAGAAGATTCACAAACAACTGTTGAAATGCCAGTATTCATACAAAATTTATCATCTAAACTATATATTACAACAGATCTCATTACTTATAAAAATGATGGAGGACTTTGGTGTTTAATTAAAAACTATGTTCGAAATCCTGTGCCAACCAAAAATAGTAAAATACATTTAACTTCAGAAAAAAAGAGATCTGTGAAACATAATATAACAGTTCTGAAAGAAATGATAAATACTAACACTATCACTATGGAAGAACTTTCAAGATTAAAAAGATAAATAAGACAAAAAATACATGTTTTATAAAATTGTTTGTTTATTAAAACAGTTAAATTGTGAATGAAATTTATTTAGCGTATTTTTATTAAAAAATATTTTTATACCAAGTCTGATGTAATTAAAAAAATATATGTATATTTTATATAAACTGATAGATTTAAATAAATATTTTAATATTAAATTATCTGTATTTTTTATTTTATAAATTAAGAAAATGTACTTATCATACAAAGATTCATCGAAACATGTATAAGTTTTAACGCAAGAAGTCAGGAAAAGAAATTAGAGTTTAAATATACCGCTAGTGAACGAAGTAAATAACGATTGGTCAAATGATAGCCGAGTAACGAGCAAGCAGCTGTGGAGTGATGACCAATCGGCACAGCTGTTGCTGCACCGCGTGACGTCGCAGGGTCGAGCGTCCGGGTTACGGGATTCGTGGATAGTGGACAACGTTCGCGGACTGTGCACCGCGAAGGGAGAGGCAGCCGCGCCGCGCTCGCTCTCGAGCTCGCATACCAGTTTGCTCGCCGTCCGTCGCGCCTGCCCGGCGTTCGAGTGTGTAGGTACGCTTCGGAGGCCCAGCGCGGGGACCAAAATCCTCTCCAGCGAACAGCGGAGCGCCGCACAATGGCTTCGACGTCGTCTACGTGGACGCGCGCCACTAAGCAACGGCAGCAGCAGCAGCAGCAATAGACGCTACAGGTAGAGTCTCCGGTCGGCCGCGCGGACCAGCAGCAGCGCTCCCCCCCTCGGAGAGATTGCGTGTGTGTACGTGTGTGCGTGTTTATAGCCTACAAACCCTGTCACGGCTCGCCTCTCTCCTTCCGCGCGAGCAATGGCGTGCCTCGCGCCCCTCTAGGAGTTGAGCCCGGACGAGCTTACGCGTTGTCAAGGAGAGACGCCTGGGAACGAAGCGAATGTCAAGCGAGAGGCCTTTCTGCTCGCGAGCTGCCTGCAGTTCCAAGGCGGAACCCTGGGTGCAGGGGGACGAAGCTTCACGCTTCACCCGGTACGCGCGAGTAAACCTTACGTTCGAAAATGTCGGGCTAGCGCCGTTTGTTGTTACTTCCTATCGAGCCCTGCGTTTGTTTTACTCTTTTCCTTGACGAATTTGTTTCATTTGAATGGAAATTTCTGTTTTGTGTTAGCCAGGGGTGAATAATACTAACCAAAATAATAAAATGTATGAGTGCTAATAACAGCTTTGTTGTTTATCAACACAGTTTTTGTATTTAAAAAGTTATTAATTGACCCAAAGAAATGAATATTTTGCTTCTGAAAGTTGTTGTAGCTGGCTTTATTAAAGAAGTATTATTTTAACCTATAGTGGAACAAGCAGTTACGTGAGAAGGAAGTGCCATGGATGATGAAGAACGATTGGAAGGAGAGGAGGAAATGGAGCTTGATGATGCCTCTGAGGGAGAAGACGATGATGAGGAAAATTCAGGAATACCAATTTCTCCAGCTAACTCCGACCAATTGCTTGGTCCTACACCTACTCCTAGTACAAGTCTTAGTTTCCATGCAGACAGTTTGAGCAGTAATGCTCGCGATGCATATAACAGTAATACACCTTTTAGCAAATACTTTCTTTTTATTTTATTTTAAGAAAATATAATTTTTTTATTTTGTTAATGTTGTGATGTTAATAAAAATATTTATTTACATAGTTACTGCAGAAGAAGTCTCCTATGATCCTTTGCGGTATCCAAAATTTCCATTACCAGGTGGAAAACCTTTGCATATTAGACGTGGACCAGGAAGACCAAGGAAGGAGCGTCCTCCTGGAGCTCCTCGAGGTCTAGGTATGCGCAGAGGATTCGGAAGAGGATCTGCAAGAGGAAAAGGGTATAAATACATAATTTACTATGAAATTAAAATAACAATAATAAAGATTCTATAATTAAAAATTGTTTTATTTTTTAAAAAAATGTAGACTTGGATATGGAAGAGGTATACCTCGCAGAACAAAAAGTAAAGATGAAGATACCCATTCTGAATCTCCGAGTCCTTTAAGAATAGGTGATGATACTTCAATTGATGGAGAATCTTCTGGTCTTGAACGAGCTATGCCAGCTCCAGAGGAGCCTCCATATTTTCCAGAGCAATGGTACATTTTTCTTCTTTATAGCTGAGTTGTATATAAAATGCTATATTACTTATTCTAATTTTTATTTTTATAGGCCGGGAAAAGTTTGTGCTCTGTGCAATTTGAGTGAGAGAAGTCAGTTGGGACAAGGTGAACTTTTAAAGTTCCTGATACCTGAAGATTTTACACCTGAAAAAAGCACCAATCGAGAAGAAACACCAGAAAATCTTGATGTACCTATAGCTGGTGATAAGAGTCCACGTGCAAACAATAGCCTTGGAGCTGTTACATGTCGCAGGCAAAAGAGTTTAGCTAAGTGCAGGTAAAAAAACTTTCCTTTGTTGCTTTTTACTATTATGCAGAAAAATGAGTAAAACGTTAAAAATAATTTTTCATTTTCAGAAATCCTAGTCTAACAAATTTTACAGAACCTGTTGAAGAATTAACAATAGTAGGTTATTTAGAAGAGCCAGATTTAAGTATAATATTTGAATCAATGGGTCATTATTATGCACATCAAGCTTGTGCACTTTGGACAAGTTGTAATCAAGAACTGTCTACGCAAGCTGTTAGTGCTGCAATTGTACAAGCTTCGACGCGTCGTTGTGCTTACTGTTCACATTATGGAGCGGGCATTTCCTGCAAAGTAAAGAAGCTTTAAAATAATATTTTTTTTTTATTTTATGACAATTTCGTACAGAACCTTAATTGATGAACAAATATCATTTTTAGGTTCAATCGTGCAATCGTTATTTTCATTATCCATGTGCAGCTGCCTCCAGCTGTTTCCAAGATATTAAGAGCTTATCATTATTTTGTGGTCAACATTTAGGACAAGTTCCTCTTTTATGTGAGTACTTAATTTTTATTTTCCATTGGAATTGAGTTATTAAAATATTAAATTATTATTTTTAGTAAATGGAGATGGAGAGAGAATAAAATGTGTGACGTGCCTCGGAATGGGAGATGTATCTAACTTGGTGATGTGCTCAATTTGCGGTCAACATTATCATGGTAACTGCGTTGGATTGGCTTTATTACCAAGTGTTCGAGCTGGATGGCAGTGTACTAACTGCCGTCTATGTCAGGTATGTCGACAACCCGAGGAACTGGCTAAGGTGATGACCTGTGAGCGATGCGACAAAGCTTATCATCCTAGTTGTTTAAGACCAATTGTGACTTCTATACCCAAGTATGGTTGGAAATGCAAATGTTGTCGGGTTTGTACTGATTGTGGATCCCGAACTCCTGGTGCCGGTCTTTCGTCGCGTTGGCATTCCCATTATACGGTTTGTGATTCATGTTATCAGCAGCGGAATAAGGGCTTCTCTTGTCCACTCTGCAGAAAAGCTTACCGAGCAGCTGCTTATAGAGAAATGGTTCAATGTAATTCATGTAAAAAGTTTGTTCATGGTACTTGTGATCCTGAAGCGGATCCTTTGACGTACCAACAGCGTAAGGAGGCTAAACCCGATTACGACTATATTTGTCTTCATTGCAAGAACATCGCCTTGGTCAAGCGGAAGGACAGTGTTGAGGATTACGGAGGCGAATCTAGTTTGACAGCATCACAAGAGAGCTTATATGGAGATGGAGATTCCTCAGAACTTGATTATCAAGGGAACTCAGAAGACGCATTCTATTCAATAGGATTAGGAAAAGGAAAACCTTTCAGTGCCTCAAAGATAGCCAAGAAAAGACTTGGACTTAGTGCAGGTATTATTGGTCGACCTAAAGGTATAGGAAAAGTAGTTTATCAGAAACGTCAAAAAATGACAGAGTTTGGAAGAAAGAGAGGTCCAAAAGCTAAAATGAGAGGTATTTTTGGTGTACCAGGATTAGGACTGCAGGTATTGAAAGAAATAAATAATGGGTTTGTTTACTTTCCAAATTTATTTTAGTTTGTATTAATTAATTTTTTTATTTCAGAGACCTGTATCTGATTCTTCTTCAAAAGAGGAAGAGCCTGGAGTAGAAAATAGACTAGTATTATGTTCAGCAAAGGACAAATTTGTATTGACACAGGACATTTGTGTGATGTGTGGTGCAATCGGAACTGATCAAGAAGGTTGTTTAATTGCTTGTGCCCAATGTGGACAGTGTTATCATCCATATTGTGCCAACGTGAAGGTCACAAAAGTAATACTTCAAAAAGGTTGGAGATGCTTAGATTGTACAGTGTGTGAAGGTTGCGGTGAACGCAACGATGAAGGACGCTTAATACTATGCGATGATTGTGATATAAGTTATCACATATACTGCATGGATCCTCCACTCGAATATGTTCCTCAAGGAACATGGAAATGTAAGTGGTGTGCTCAATGTCAAACGTGTGGAGCCAATGATCCAGGATTCAACAGCAATTGGCAGAAAAATTATACCCAGTGCGGTCCTTGTGCGTCACATACAGCTTGTGCTGCCTGTATGGAGCCTTATGGTGAGGGGGATCTAATCATTCAGTGCATCCAATGCGAAAGATGGCTGCATTCCTTATGTGACTCCATCAAGACTGAGATAGAAGCTGAAAAATGTGCCGAGGATGGCTATAATTGTATTCTCTGCCGCCCAAGAGATATACCGCCTCCGCATATCTTAGGCAATTTATCAAAAGTGCAACCCAGCAAGTACCAACAGGCTCGATCTCCACCTCCGATGATTCGCAGTCCCGAGCCGGAAAGACCATCACCGCAGCAGTATTTGGTCGAGGGAGTTGTTTTATCTGAGACAGGAATGAGCCATATTAAATCGCTCATGTCTGAGCATCAAATTACGCGAAAAAAGAGAAGGAAACTAGCTGCAGTTGTAGACAAAGAAGCTGACATAATGGCGACTATAGAATCAGTAGTCGCCGGTGGTAGCCTAGATAACTCTTTTGAAGAAAACGGAAAACTGGAATTGATAGATGTTAAAGATGAACCTACCCAAGTGTATAAGGAAGGCATGGTATGGGCACCTCGCGGTGACCAGCCGCCTCCCGAAGGCTTCAGTATTTACACTACAGAAAACGGAGTAACTGTGCTGAGAAGGAAGCGGCAGCGAAACTTGCAGAAACTCGGCATTGGTGGATTCGTAGTCAGACTACGCGGTACTCGTAAGGATAAAGAAGACGAATCCGAGATGCCTGGTATCAACGATACTTTAATCACAGGCCCAGGTGATGATAAACCGCGCAGAAAACCTCAGCGGAGAAAACCAAAGACGAAGTTAGTCGAATGCTTTCCCCTTTATATGCAGGAAGCATTTTTCGGCAAGGATCTGATGGATACTACCAAAGATAAGGATCTGGACAGCAGCAGCGACTCCGACAGTGAGCGTAACAACTCCGGCAACGCGGATACAATTCAGCTCTCTCGAGACGAGCTGCGGGCAATAGAACAAGTTAAAGCAAAGCAAGAAAAAGACGAGGAGCCACCGGCAGCTGCAGGCGAAGCACCTGTTAAACGCGAGGAAATTGTCAAGGAAGAGGCCAGTGACACTGAAGCTCTTGAAGATATTTTACCTATTTCCAGTGATTTACTCGATAGTGACATTGTAAACACAATTATGAATGAACCTGATGAAGATCTAGCAAAAGCTACTGAGGCTTGGGAAGAGCTTGATCAAGCTCCTGAAACTACTAAAGATGATTTACCTGATATTCTTAGTCCTCATTTTAATCTGGAATCCATGGTTAGAGACACTGGTGCGTACATTTAATTTGTATTTATATTATATTTATATAAGTGTATATTTTTGATTAATTTATGATTTATTTTTCTTAATCAGGATTACCCAATATTGCTAGCCAAGATGTTGAAGAGATATTTAAAGGAGTTCTTACCGATGAATCTCAAGAATCTCGGGAATCTTGTGGATTCTCCGTACAAGCACAAACGCCTCAAGCCCCGTCTTCCTCAACTCCTTTGGTTTCTCCATCACCTCATTCAGGTATACATTAATTACACAAGATCCAAATATCAATAAAAAATAAATAAATAGATATTTTTAAAATAATTGAATTTTCATAAATACTTTTTTATAGTAAACGTTCAAACAGCTAATGTATCCTTAGGAAGGCCACAAGTACCGGTTACTATGGCTTCGGGACAGTCAAATTTGAATTCTCCTATGAGCTTTCCACCGCCATCGCCATATCATTCTGAATATAGCAAGTTAGTACTTTTTACTACTACATCTACTAGATAAAAAAATGTTTTTAATATTTAAAAAAATGTTTACCATTGTGTTTTCTTTTATTATAGTAGCCCACAATTCAGTCCGGCATTTTCGGAACCACCAAGTCCTTGGGTAAATCCCGAAGACGAAGGTAATCCTCCGGCAAGTGGTGCAGCTATAACTTATAACCAAAGAACTAGTATAAAAATGGAATCCGATGAAGCGTTGGGCTCAGGAGCAACGACAGCTTCAGTCTTGTATGCTAACATGAACCATCCAGAATGGAAAACAGAATATCCAGGTAATTTTATTTCTACTAAAGATTGAAAACTTTTGTAAAATGGTATATTTTTTTCATAAACTTTTTAATTATAGTTTGGTCAGAGCGATACAAACAAATAGTTAAAAAATGGCGCGCCCTTCCTGGTGACAAAAAGGCTCCCTATGTAAGCCAAGCTCGAGAAAACAGAGCAGCAATCCGAATGAAAAAGGCGCAACAGGTAATGATATAATTTATTTTTTTTTACTTTCTGCCGTGTGTTGTTTAATGTCGACACGAAAATTCCTGGTGACACTGTTTTTCTACTTGATGAAATGCAGTCATACTCATTTTCGAGGGTGTTTTGTCGCTAACAAATAAATTCGACTAACATACTGTCAAATGTTTAATATTTCACAGTGAAATTCTTAGCAAGTTACAGGCTGGTGTCTTCATGTTAGTAACATTTAAAGCCAAATACTTGTTTCACATTATGTGTTCACCAATGAGCTCTATGTTTAACACAACTAATCCTATAAATTTCAAGATTTTTTATTTATAATGGTAGACGTTATATTTATAATACTTATACAACAGCACCAGCCGATATACTAGACGTGTGACTCGTTACTCAGTAGAAGTGCAATCAGCATTTTCGATAGGTCAAGTATAGATGTAAACAATTTGCTATCCCCTATCCGTAATTGTAAGATACGATCACCCAAGGATCTAAAGATGGTACCCTGCCTAATTGTCTAAACATGTACATAAAAAATCCAAAACATCGATGTGTGAACGTGTGGTTGGACGTTAACCCTTAACAGATCCCGAAGGAGTTAGCGAGCACGAAAGCAACAACACCAACAACGAATGTGCTGACGAAGGTTGTGAGCTCGGTGCCGCCGGTAGTCATAATGGCCACGAGCCAGAAGCCGGCAGCCGGAAGCGGGTTGATAAGCTCACTAGCGGACAGCAAGGATGGCAAGCAGCAGCAACAGCAACAACAGCAGGCGACAGTAGCAGAAAAGCCTCCGGCAGCCGTCGTGGCGGCGGTTGCGGCGGCGGCGGCACAGGCAGTGTCATCATCGTCGTCGAATCCTCAGGAGGTGTGTGCGGTGCAGGGAGGCCAGGCACAGCGGCGGCTAACATCTCGTTCTCCAAGCTCTTCTCCCATCTCTGTCACTCCGCCATCCAGCTCGCCCAGATCTCTGAATCCTACGAGCCGAGCGCTCGAGCCGGCAGCTACTTCGTCTTCTACTTCTTCTTCTTCACCCTCTATTTCCATTTACGACTTCCGTGACGATCCGACGCCACCACCACCGCTATTGCAATCACAGCCACTTATACATTCACATCCAATACTCCGTACACCTCCAGCACAAACACAAGCCATCGGTAGCGTTGCTAATAATATTAGCCAGCAGGTTTCTGCGGCGGCGAGTGCCGCTCCTGTTCGTCAATACTCCTCGGTAGACCACCAGATTAGAGTGCTCACACCGTCCGAAATAATGCGCACCCTCCCCTCCCTCTGCCAGGAGCACTACGATCCGCCACCCAACGCAATTATTCACACCGTATCTGTACAGTCCCCGGTTATGGTGAGCCACCTTCACTGTGCCTCTAGTGTCTTGCCTTTTATTATGTCGTTTTTATTATTATTGCCACGTGTAATAATTTTTTTTCCTAGTACATTCAACGTTGTACTTATTTATTTATTTATTTATTTTTATTTTTTCGTTCAAACTTTATATGTAAAACAGTTTCAGTGGCCAATAGTGACCACTATTCCATACATTGAATCAGAGATTTTTATTATTGTTTGGGAATTGTAGTGCTTTTCTGAGTCAATTTACTATTTAAAATTTAACCCCCTTGCGCCCACTAATGAGTTAACTCGTCATGAAATGTACGTGTTTCCCATATATACTATAGCTATTAAGTATGCAGGAGGGTTAAAGAAAAGCATTTTAGTTCCTGTATTTATATAAGACAGCAAGTAGTCGCTGCATGTATTTTTATATCCTTCAATGCAAGTAGAAACTTTTATAATTTAGTGTAGAATTTCATGTGTAAATTTATTATTACAACCATTAAGTCTCTGATTCAAATGTTTGTGGGTGTTAATGACAATTTTAAATCATAAATAGCAATCTGCTTTAAGAAAAATTTAATTCTTAATTTTGTACCTAAATTTAATGTAATGTATTGATGTATGTATACATGAAATTAAAAATATCAATTTTTTGGAATGCTCAAATCATCCTGGCACCTAAATTAAATAAGACGTTTTTTTTATCGTGGCTGTTGATTGATTCCTTATAAATATTAGGAAATTTAGACAGTTCCAAATTATTTTTTATCATACACTTCGCTCTTCATTTTACATAGCATGTTGAAAAACCTGACTTTTTTCATAAAATCCAACTTTATTCATTAAATCCTAAATTTTATTTCAAATACTTTTTCCCTGATTCCTACTAATTCTCCTCCATTACTGTTAGTGTTTTTTATGGTGGATGTGGTTGTTGTAGTCCTCTTGATTGATTGCAAATATTATACTGCTTTTGTCTCATAATCCAAATTAAAAACGGTGTGAGTGTGTTTGGTATTTGTTTGGATGCGTACTTATGTATAAAAAACTGCAATTTCTTTTGATTCTTCTCATAAAAAAAACTTTAATTTTAAGTCATTATTTAAGACTCTATGAAAATACATATTACAACCTTTCTTAATTAGATGTGTACTTACTAACATTCATTACAATAAAAAATGTTCAATAGATTGATATGGATGAACAAATGTAATAACAACACTAATCTATACTAAACTTTAAGAGAAGTTTAGCAATTATATTGTTTTGCATGTACAAGTTATTTTCAGAGTTTACAGATGATGAATATACTGTGAAAATAGTTGTTTTTCTGTTTCTGGATGGTGGCTGGTCATATCCTATATTTTAATGCACTTCTTAAACTTTTAGTTTTATTTAGTAATACGTTAACTGCTGCCTTCTGTAATTGTTGCGATTTAATGTGTAAATGGCTGATTTTTGGAAAAGCCTAAAGTTTTTTTGTTTGCGCCAAAAGAAAAATTAAACATTGCGTCTTTAACAAATACATGAAAAACTATAAATTTTTTACTTTTCTATCAAAGAAACATTCGTATTTTGGATAGTCTTTATATTTGAAAATAAAGACGCAATGTTTTTAAGAGTTTCTAAGAGAAACCAACTAAATCTGGGTATCTTTCAATAGGAACAAGATAAACTAGCAAACAGAGATCGATCGAGCAGAGAAGCTGAGCAAGAACGACAATGGAAACAATTGCAAGCGATGCGGCAGCAACAAGCACAATTGCAGCAACAAGTCATCCATGATCAACGCGCGCATGGTACAGAATTCTGAAAATTAGCTTTATTTTTGCTGAAATAGTTCGTAACAACAGAATCAAATTAACGAACGCTATTTTTCTTTAAATTAGCCATTGCTAGAGTTCATCGTCAGCTTAGCGATGACGGCACAACTACAATAAATACTGAAAATGCAACTGTATTAAATGCTCAGTTGGGTAGTACCTCTCAGGTATGGATTATATTTTTAACTGTAAGTTTTATGTTTAAAGACGACAGATTTTTAAATTACAAATATTCAAACTCAAATATTTAGAATACATTTAATACTAGCTTGATATCGAACTAAGTTTTATTAGAAACTGGTTCTTAACTGTTTATAATTCTATTTTTTACTTCTCAATATTTTTAGTTTAAGTAAATATTTTGTGCTTAAGTCATAGTTAATTGCTGTGTTAATTTTGTATAATTAAAACTGTAATCAGTCATATGCTTATAGATTCATTTTGTGCAGGACGGAAGCACGTTAAGTCAACTCGGTCCCGGAGCTACAAGCCAGCCGGGTGCGCGTGGTCAGTTTGCAGCTCCAGCAATGAAAGTGAACCGAGGAATCGTACCTCCAAATCCACACCCAGGTATGCCCGGTCGACTGGTCAGTCAGCAAGCACAACCGCCAGCAGGGTCGGTGGCGCAGGTGGGACGGCCGATGCCCGGTGTCGCCAGGCCCGTCATCCCGGGTAGTTTTGGCCCGCAGCAGCCACCCTCTCCCTTCTCTCCGCAAGCACCTCAATCCCCTCATGATTTTCCGCAGTCCCCGGCCTCGCAACCCGAGCACTTTCAACGCTTCGAAAGTGCCGAGGGCTTCCAGGCTTCACAAAGCCAGCCCAGGTCCACTTCCTCCTATTCCACATCACCTCGCAGCGACGTCTTCTCGCAACCTCCCGGAACGCCGCGGCCCGTCTTCAGTACATCCACTAGTCGACCCACTCACGTCTACGCACCGTCCCGAACGCCCGAAGGTTTTGCCTCGCCACAGCAGCAACAGCAGCAGCCCCAGCAACCGCAGGTACAAGTCCAACCCCCAACTCCGCTCTCCCCGGCTACGGTCAGTCCCGTGCCGAGCTATTTGTCACCGAGAGCAGAGCAGCAATCCGACACGCAGCCGTCCGAAGTTTTCACGCAGCAGCCAGAGGTTAATAGGCAATTGAGAGATTTGCTTCAGAGACAGCAACAATATAATAAGGACATGAAAACTATTCAAAATTGGACACAAGGTATGTTTTGTCCTGTTATGAAAAATTAATAGACGTACCTTCATGTTTAGTATGCTTTTCAATTTTTTGTATTCTTGAATATGGTTTAAATTTAATAAATTAATTAATAAGCCGCTTTTGAATAAAATGACATGAGAAATAATATTCAATTAAATATTTTAGATGGACAGGCGACTTCACAATTATCACAGCAACAATTTGATACTGCTCAAGTGCAATTGCAACAGCTTCAACAACCACAGAATGCACCTGTTGAAGGTACATTCAGACAACCACTTCCTCCAGGAGCTGCCAGACCACGTATGCCCATACAACAACCTAATCTTGCAATAAGGAATCCGATGGGTAAATATTCTTTTATCGTTTTTTACGATGGCATTGATTTTTAGTTGAAAAGAACAAGGATTGTATAATAGAATCGTTTTTATTAGGATTGACTCCGAGACACCCAGGCGTTGCAAACATTGACACTGCCAGATTGCAGGGAATTGATTCAAGAGCAAGAATGATGTTACAAAGACCAGTTGTTCCAGTCAGCGTCAGTCAACAATTTTCTTCTAATCAAATTATACAACCTCGAATGACTGCACCAAGAGTTCAAGTGCCCGAACATTACGAGGTTTTACAGCAACGTTTTCCAGGTAAATAGAAAATAACTGTTTACGTTGATTACTCTTAATTAGTACATAGAGTTGTAAATGAATAATTAATTCACAGATGCGACTCAAGGCCAAAATTTAGGTCAAAGAATGATAAGGCCACCACAAATTCCCATAAACCAAGGAGTTCGTATGATAAGTACAACAACTATGTCGCGTCCACCTATTCTACCTACAGTTACTGAGGCTAGTGTTTCTATGTCTGAAACTTCTGAAATACCTGATAACGTTACTGCGGAATTAGAAAAGCTGGAACAAGAGGGGGCTCCTATAGGGGAAGTTGAAAATGTTAGTGCAATATTAGGAGACTTAGCTGATGATGATGACGAACTTTTGGGTAAGCAAAAACTTAGTTTTTAAAACCAAAATATCAAAATTCTACATCGTTTATCTTTTTATAAATCACAGCTGAAATGGGTGCCAACTTCAATATTCTCGAATATGCCGATCCAGAACTAGATCAATTAACTGGGGGTGAAAAAACTAATATTCTCGATTTGGACTTAGAAAATGACGAAGTAGAGACAAAAGATGAAAAACCGAAAAAAGATGACAAAGAAGAGCATAAATCAAAAAGTATTGAAGCTGATGTTGCGGACGTTACTGACGTAAACGTTTCACCTCCGACGCAACCCTCAGTAGGGACTCCTAATGCTTTAACTCAAGTACAAACTATGGTACCAATAGCTCAACCTAATACACAGCCAACACAACCGCCAGCAGCTATGATATCTCAAACTCATCCGCAGGCTGTTGCGATGCAGCAACAAATGCATCACGAAGTGCAACAAGCTGCAGCTATGGGAAGACCAATGCTACCGGGGACAAGACTTGTAGCTCCCGACGGAGCTATCGGTGTTGTTACATCAACGAATTCCGTGACTGTTAGCTATCCGTCTACTTTTCCGGGACATCCGCAACGAATACCGCAACAGCAAATACAAGGTACTTTTCTTTGTTGTCTTACTATTTTTATTTTGTAGAGCTACAGGTAATCAGAAATTTGTTTATAAATATAATATAATACATACTTCTCAGACTGATTTAATTACATTGTGCTCTATTAACTTATAAACTGAGGTTGTTTTTATAGTAATCAAATCTATAATTGTCATTATAATGTTTTATTTAGTTCAACAACATCAGCGCATGGGAATGAGAGTTGCAGGTGTTCCTAATGTTGCAGGAAGGGTGGTTCAAGTTGGACATATGATCGGACCAAGAATGCCATTAGCTCCTCCACCACCGCCTCCTCCATACCCAGGACCTCCACCACCTTATCCAGGACCTATGCAGGTAATTAAATTATTCTTCAAGGGTGTTTAATTGAATTGATGGATTGCTTTATAATTTTAATAATAATTGAATCACTCATAATAAGGTTTACATTTTGATTGATTCACTTCGTTTGTGATTTGGCAAAAGTACATTAACTGCTTATAACGAAAAATCTGCTGCTCATAAAATTTGAAGTAATTTATAAAATTAAAAATTTTTTATTGCGCTAATATTCTTATTAGTGAGGATTTAGAAGGTTAACTTATGCAAATCTTTAATTCAGGCATGTTTGATTAATTATATGAATTCATGAACTTATCAATAGAAAAGTTAAGGGGCTGTGAGACATCGAATTTATGGTGTCCTTCCTTTTGATCTAGAAGAGTACTACTGGACGATATTTTAAAAAATTTGAAAGTAATATAATACATAAAAACTATGAATAAATCGTACAGCATATCACGTCCTCTTAACAAAGGAACCGCGAAAATTGAAATTCAATAGGCGTAAAGTAGGTGTTGAGTTATTTCTAAGTGATAAGTTAGTATTGGCTGGCAAAATGGTGTTTTTTGGCCTGGGTGTATGCAATGCGTTGGTGTTGGTGCATGTCTAGATGGGGCTATGCCCGGGTGATCGGGGTTTGCCACGGCCCCCCATGCACATGGGGCATTCTGTGCCCGTGGCCGGTCCACCGATGACCTCTTTGGTTCATACTGGTGCGTCATCAATGACTCCCCATCCTCACCGAAGACCCTTGCTTCTGCAGGTGAGCAAACTTCTGGGGTTTTTCAATACGTCTCGCAGGACCCTGCCTCATTTCGTTATAGCATCGGCTTTTAATCCGTGACCCTCTTATCACTACATTCTTTCTTTCCTTGCGTGCACCGAATTCAAAAGATCATCTGCTTTAAATGATACTGTTGTTCGTAAAGTTGAATTCCATCATAACATGATTTTATGACATTAAATCGATAACATTGATGAAATAATCGAATATTTAAGGGAAGATAAGTCAATTCTGATACTTTAGACAACAAGATCTTACGAGATTAATTCTGTTAAGACATTAAAAAAACATAATGTTATAGACTATACTTAATAGTTTAAGCATTTTTAAGCTGCATTTCTTAAAAAAAAAAAAATTTTTTTAAACAAACCGAAATAAAAGGATTAAATTTAATTTTCCATTTTAATAATTAGAGCCACATTTTTTCATGTCCTTTGTGATCTGGTTTTACTTTTTGTTATGATCTAGGTCCAATAAATTCTACAATAACTTTCTTTTTGAAACGATTCTGCAGAAATAGTGTTAATGTAGTATTCAGTTTTGTAAATGTAAAGTTTTTCAAACTCTTTTTAATGTTGGTAGTCTAAATATAAGATGCGTTTCTGATTACTATTTTTATTAACGACAATTGAAAATATTTAATCGAAGAAACAGAAAGTTTCAGACTGCTAATCTTCCTTTAATACAATTCTAAAACACTTATAATTTGGAATTATCTGAATATTGATTCATCTTTAAACGTTATCCGACATTGAAATTAACGACGGATTATATGAAAATATTAATTAGTAAGTATTTTCGTAAGTTATATTTTTTGAACGGTATTTACCCGCAAATAAAGCAAAATAAAAATTAATTCAGTGTAAATTATGAAACTCTTTTTAGTACTGCATGTTTAAAGTTTTAGAGAAGTTTTAGTAACGTAGACTAGATTAGTAAGCGTATTGCATTCCAACATCTCTCCATCAGTTATTTTTCTGTTTTTATGGTTTTTCGCTCATGCCTTTAAAATATCGTTTCATCTTTATTTTCTCTATAAAAAAAAAAATTTAATTTTTAACGGTCTGTTTCATGCTTACAGGAACAACCTCTGCTTTTGGAGGAGTTACTGGAACAAGAGAAGCGAGAGCAAGAAAAGCAGCAGCAGCAGCAAGCAGACACGACAACACCGGGTGGACAGCTGCTCAGCGACATCGAGTTCGAAAGGTTGCGTGCTGATGTTCTGGGTTCGGCACCGTTGGCGTCACCGCCTCAGAGTATCGCTACTGTACCTGCGGCAGTTGCTCAGGTTAGGACTGCCGGTCCGCCGAGGCCCACGGTCGCCGCTACTCAGAACTGGCAGCAACCTGTTGTCGAGCCCGGTAAAGTCGTCGTTCAAACTCAGAGGCAACCGAACACTACACAAACCCCTGCTGAACGTTGGTTTCTTTTTCTTTTACTTTATTTCACCTTGTTACTCATTTCTTCAATATTTTGACTTATCTATAAGATGTACTAAAAACTAAAATAGTGTCGCAATTACTTAGGAAACAGAAAGTGACCGTTTTGTTCGCAGTATTATTATAATCTATTTAATTTTTAAATAATAAGTCTCTTAAAATGTACTTGTATCTAACGAGCTACATACCATAGAATGAGCATTGTTTCTTATACACTAATGGTTTGCTTCATTTTAATATTATTTATTTTAAGCTATTATTTCTCTTAACTAAGAATGTATGAATTAAGTAATTTTTATTCAATTTTTGAAAATATGCATAAAATAATTTTGACCATCATTGCCGAGTTTCTATCAAAATACATTAATATTTATTTTTCATTTGACAAAAATCTAATAATAAAAATTTATGTATTGTAAATGCTCTGTTACATTATCGAATAATTTCTTTAAAAAATGCAATGCATAAAATAATGCATTAATTATTCTGACTTCAGCGAGGATTGCAACATTTAATGTACCTCAACTGCCTGCGCCGCCAGTGCCTCCAGACAATATTGTGACTGATCAAGATAGGCATACTCAGCTTCAGTATGAACAATGGTTAAATCATCAGCATCAGATTTTGACGCAGCAGTTGAAGTACTATGAAACGGAAGTTCAGAAACTTCGGAAGGTTAGAAAAGTGAGTCATGGTTTTTGTGTGAGCTTGGCAATAGTGACTTGATTATTAAATGTTTTTTATTTCAATTTTATTTAGCTTCTTTTTATTAACAATGACTTTTCGCTATTGAATTCTTTAAGTAAACGTTGATTTTTTTTAACAGTCTCTTAACAGCAAACAAAGGCAATGCCGGAAGTCCGGTAACGAATTGCCAGAAAACGACGCAGCTGAACTTCAGAGAATCTCGAGTGAACAGGCAATGTATCAGAAGCATTTAGACACTAGTCGTAAGCAAAGCCGTCAGCATGGCATGCTTATACAAGAGTATCGTAACAAACAGCAACAAAAACAGGCGCAAGTGCAGCCGCAGACAAACGAGCCTTGCTCACCACTCATGTCTCCTTCTCAACATTCTTCACCAATGCATAGTCCAGCAGCACACATGTCGCAGAGTCCTGGTCCGGGCAGTGTTCCGTCTGGTATGGTTCAACATTCGCCAGTAGCTTCTATGATACAACATAGTCCAAATCCACCTATGTTACAACACAGTCCGGGTAATCCGCAATCAAATCCTGGAACAATGTCACCGCATAATAATATGCAACCTTCGCCAAGAATCGGTACCCCGCATTCCCAACCAGAAGAAAGTCCTTTCAGTCCTGGTACAATGCCTTCTCCTAGCCTTTGTGGTCCTACGGCTCCACGAATGACATCACCACAGCATCGAACGGTTGCTAATGGTAGGTTAACTACTAGTCCTGGTTCGTTAATGTCACCTGATGGGCAGCAGATCAGAATGCCTCAGCATGTAATTGCCCAGCGATTTGTACGTCCTGGTACAATTGATCCTAATCAACGTCCGAGAATGCAGTTACAAACAGGTATAATTTACGGACAAAGATCTCCTCTTGGTAGCCCTCAGCCAAATCAGCAGCAACCGATGATGACTCAACAACAGCACCAGCAAATGTTGCAACGTCAACATCTTATGCAACAACAGCAGCAACAGCACGACGTCAATATTCATTCACAAGAAAATCAAAACATGGTAAATCAGCGCAATATTCAAATGGTTCAAAGGCAGCAATCATTGCAGCAGCAACAACAACAGCAACAACAGCAACAACAACAGCAAATCATGCAAAAACCACCCACGTCTCCAATGGTATCGCAACCAGCATCGTCTCCAAGTCCACAACTGCACCAACAAATGCAGCAAACTTATAGCCAACCGCCGAGTTCTCCACACTCACGAAGTCCAATGATCCAACCAACTATGGGTTCACCGATGTTACAACAACAGCTTAGTCAGTCGTCGCAGCCCTCAAGTCCCATGAGAGTGCAAAATCATCCTCCAAACTCCCCAATGGTTTCGCAGTATCAACCGCCAAGTCCGATGGCAAGAAGTCATCCATCTACTTCTCCTATGTTGCATCAAATGACGCCTGTACATCATCCTCCGTCTTGCCAGACTCCAAATTCACCGATGCCGCGTAGTCCAATGGTCGGTGGTTCACCGATGCAAATGCAGCGAAGGCAATCTACCGGAAATAGTCCAGCTATGCCTGATAGGCCGCAGAGCGTAGAAAATCCTGGGACGCCAAGAACTCCTCATACACCGCACACTCCCCACTCGGCTTACAGCTCTCAGAATAATAGCAATCATTCCATAAATGATCAGCAGCATCTGCAACAACAAAATTCACAAAACATTCAAATACAACAAAATCAACAAGACTCAAATTTAAATATTGATCAAAATCGGGGTGGCGGTAATCCTCATAATCCAAATAATCCAATACCTTTGCCAGTTCTGTTTGGAAGATATGGATTTTTCAAATTGGGTCTTAGAGGAGGTTCACCTATGTGGTCGTCCAAACCTGAGTCGAGTAAAGGTAAGACAGTAGAAGGACAGTTGAGTAGTTCTGAAGATAAACCGAACACTTCTGCTGTTGTTCATCGGAAAACTGGCATTTCACAATCAAAAATTAATTCTTTAGTTTGTGCCGATTATAATGATTTTGACGACGACTCTCACACTCCGCCACAAACTCCGCCAACAACTGGTGAACCGAAGGCAACTACATCTTCGATGCAATCTTCTTTAGCAAATAGTACTACTTTGACTTTAGGTAGTCCAAGCGACAAAATCGAATCACTTCCTGATACTTCGGATTACGATGATGATAAAACAATTATTAACACCGAAGTTACATTAAGTTCAACTGCTCAAAAAGATAACGATGACATGCCAGTTATTGAACAGTTTGGTGATCCCGAACTTGACGTAATATCTGGAGGCTTAGAAGCAGAGATGCAAGAAGAATACGTTCTTTTCGAATCAGACATGGTTCTGTCTGTTGACAGTAACGACTCACTTAGTAACGCTTTAGTTAATGATAATAATGAAGGTCATGATTTGGTTCAAATTTTGGAAATCGCAGAGCATCCAGAACCACCCAATGAAGACGCAACTTTTGACGACGAGCTTCTGTCGCAGTCAAGTAGAAATAAAAAAAGTTTACATCTTGACATCGTAAGAGCTATGCCAGTTGGAAAGCGATTAGTGGCTGTTACAGATACTCCGGAATCTCCGGATCGAGATGATCTCAGCGTTGATCCTTCTTTCATGGACAATTCTACAGACCAAGACATACTCGTGCAACTTTCCGAATCAGACATAGTAATAATTGATTCCGGTTCTAAATCCCCAGATAATCAACCAACTGAAGAAACCTTAGAATCGAATTCTCTAGAAGTAGCCAAATTAAAAGAGGAAACAATCGTAGTAAATTCTGCTATTGGAACGAAATCTTTCAACGAAGAAATCAAAACTGTTGATGAAATAAAAAATAAAAAGTCGATCACAACTTTTACATTTCAAGAAAAACTTACTTCACTTCCTGCATCAAGTTCACATCAAGCTAATGTAACCATTTCTAATGTTTCAAAGCCAATTTCAGTTTATCCTGCAGTTACTGTAAAATCGGCACCTACGAAAGATACAACTGCAACAGTAGGAAAACTTAATTTAAAGCCGATTGTAACAACAGTTACTACGAACCTTATTAAAGAATTATTAACTACCTCAAAAATTGAAAATCAAAAAGTTAATACACCACTGACTATGTCAACCCTAGTATCTGACTCGAAAATTGCAGCGAAACTTTGTCAAAGCATTTCTAAAAATTTCTCTCAAAGTACTGTTCAAATCGGAAAAATAACAAAATCAGAAGAATCTACAAGAAAAAGTCCACCTAGTGATATGTTGAGTGCTGTTAGCAAATCTTCTGAAAAAGTAATACCTACTTTGACCACAAGTTCTCAACCTTCTATAAATTTAACTGAAAATTTAACTAGTGTAAGCTCTACGTTACCAAGTCAAATCTTGCAATCAAAAACTTCTTCAAAGTCAACGGAAAAACTTAAAGGTAATACTTTTCATTTAATGCAGACTACATCAACAAAAGTGACTGCTCCAGAGTTACCTAAACCAGTAATTCACGTTACCAAATCTTTAGATACTTGCGATGGTAGTGCTATCGGAATTGAAACAAAGAAAAAAGAAGAATTGCTTTTAGAACCTAAAACGGAAGACCAAGCAGAAAACTCTACAGTGGAGGCTAGTTCGAGTGGTGTAAAAATAGATGAAAAGAAAGATACTTTAAATACTACGGATGAATTAGAAAGTATGTTAGAAGCTATTCACAATCCTGATGAGAATAAAGTCAATGGCGATAAAAGTAAAAGTAAAAATAAAACAGATGTAAGAAGTTTTAAACGAATGTCTCCTGTTGCAGATAATCTTTCGTTAGTAAATATTTTAGAAAATGATATTGAAACTCAACATGAAGTAAAAGAAGAAGTAAGTGAAATCAAAAAAGGTGATAAAATTGAAAAAGTGGAAAACAGACCAGCTAAAGTAAACAGTTCGAATAAAATAGCAATTGAAAAAACACAAATACAGACACTACTAGAAGCCGACAATGAGACTACTAAATTTTTCGTACAAGCCAGAACCTCCGGTGAAAAAAATATGTTAGAAGAATCGTCAGATGATATTCTTGAGATGTTGCAAACTATAATTTCGTCTAAGCCAGAAATGCAAGATGACAAATCAGAAAAATCTTCTAGTTCAATTTATCAACTGGAACCTCCCCTCGAAGCTCTACCTTTAAACATTTTGCAAGATCCTTTACCTGAATTAGAACCGGAAAAAGTAACAAGGGATTCGGCAGTACTATCTGTTGAAAAAAAACCTTTAACAGTTAGTAAAAGTAGTCCGTCTGCAGTCATTCAACAAACGTCTGTTACAACTAAAAAGACCTTAGTTACACAGACCTCACAAGCAGTAGCAGTAAATACCATTGCTCAACTGCAAAGCACAACCACAACAGTTCCTCATTTGTCGCCACTTTCACAACCAACTGAGATAAAGTCAAACACCGAGAATGTGTCTGATCAGTTACGAACTCTGCTGTCATCTCTACACTCAACTCCATCACAAAGTTACACGAGTACAGTACAATCAAGTCTCGTTTCGCCGGCTTTGAGTGCAAGCAACACTGGAGCTAATACTATAACTACGGCTACTGTAGCAGTACTAAGCAAGGGTTCTGTTTCTACAGCAAATTACAGACTTCTTACAAATACTTCAAGTGCTTCATCGTCCATCAGTAAAATGGATGTTAACAGTGGTAGTAAAGAATCTACTTCTACTACTAGTAGTGTATCTACAACAATGCCGACTCTCTCGAAGGCTCTGTCGAACGTGAGCACAAACGTACGCACTGGAAGCACGAGTATTGTTTCCGTAACATCTAACGCTATGCTCAACGCGATGCTCTCCAGTTCGAGTCCCATCAAACCATCACTCGCGGGGAGCCTACGAGATAGTACGATTCTCACCTCCAGTAGCAATCTTCTCAACTCCGTAATGAGGGCGTCAGCGGACAGCACGGCGACGACGGTATCACGTGTCCTAGTTACGGCGACCCAGCAACCGGCTTCGAGCTCCTCGAGTACTACCATTAGCGTCACCACGAGCATCCTCCAATCCACGTTGTCGCAGGCGCCGACGCTTCTTCACACGCAGCTCACGAGTGGGACCACGCAGTATAAGTCCGGGGGGACCATCTCCATAGATAATAAAGGCCCGGACGCGGATTCGTCGGGTAAGTAGGCCTCTGTTTCTTAAAAATTAATGTTTACGTTAAACAATTCTTACCATTGACCTTGATGAGGGCGCTGTAGTGCAAATCAGACCGTTAATTTGTAATGTTTATTTTGTACTTAAAACTAATTTCTTTTGTTCTAATTGAGTTTTTTTTAAATAATTATGAACAAGTTTAAACATTTTACTTTACTATTCTAATGTTAGGTGTAGTTTAATATTCTGTTGATTTTAATAAAGCGAATGCTTACCACGTGTTTGTAAACAAAGCAATCATTATTTTAAAACGACTTTTATATCAATCATTGATGATTACAATTATAATCCACAAATTTTAATGAATTAAAACATTATATAATTTTATATTTATTTATTGTTTTATCGTTTGAGACGGTTAAAAACTTATTTAATTTACGGTTTAAAGAAATATAGTATCCGAATAAATAAATTGTTATACGAAATATTTACAGCAGCAAGTAAAAGCTCAGTAAAAAAAGATGTGGAAGAAATTACGTTAAAAGGAGTATCCAGCGATAAATCAACGTCTAGAAATGAATCGGATAATAGTACCACCAAAACCACTACTTCACATAGATTAGAAGATTCTCAAAATGTGTTATTAAAACAACTATTACAAAATACAGCCTGTACAACTACCTCTGGATCGAGCAGCACGACTCAAACTCCTAGCTTCTTAAATGTGCCATCATTAGAAGCTCAGTTGGCGAGACCGGTTACTCCTACACCTTCGTCTCTAATACCGCCTTTACTAGATATTCCAACGACTAAACCATCTATCGCTAAACAAATTTTAAACCGAGAAACTTCTTTCCTTTCTCAAACAAAATCACAAGGAACATCTAAAGAAGAATCTACAAAGTTGACACAAGCCGTCACCTCGCCCTTACTTACATCTTTAAATAAATCGTCAATGGAGCCATCTAAAATAACTATTCCTTCAACATCTCAAGGTACTCAGCCAACTTTGATCACAACAGCTCAAAAACAAGCTACTCCTACGTCGTTACCTGCTACACCTATTGAAAAATCAGTTGCACAACAAGACACCACCGTCCCATTAACTCAAGTCAAAACCAATATTGATTCTGTTGTAAGTAACATTGTTCAAACGCAACAGCAAGCACAGCCACCACTTCCAGTATCTGCTCCAAGAATTCCTATGCAAATCGAACAACAACTACAACAACCACAGCAACAGCAGACAACGATCGTATCAAAAGTAGTTACCACCAGTGAGACTCCAAACATAATATCAGTCCCGACTCTGCAGCAGACCAACATCGTTGTGGGACCACCTCAGCATCCTAAATCCATTTCCCCCGCTATTCAGAGGACACCGAACACAATAGCAAATGTCGCCGCTTCTGCGACGGGTGAATTGACCAAATCTCCTCAACAAGTTAATACAATTCAACCGACAGTGCCTCAAACGATTCCACAAACAATGGGTCGTCAAGTTCAGTTGCCACAGGGTACAATTGCGCAACACACAGTGCCTTTAATCGAAGTTAAAAAAGAAATACTGGATGATGTCCTCTCTAGCGGTGCTTCCGTGCAGCTAACCGATACCAAAGACTATTTTTCTGCCAAAGAAGAACTTATCGACGGTTCTATCGATGATAAAAATGGTAAAAAAATTTATTCTTTTTATGTCGGTCAAATGATTTTAAAAATAAGTAACTCAATAAAATGAATTTTTTTACAGATCTCAAAAAAATAAAGCGACGTATATACCAACAAAAACGAAGGCAAAGCCAAGGAAAAGACGCCAATATGGCACCTCAAAAGAAAAGATCGAGGAAGGTGTCTCGCATGGATGAGGACTACGATACATTTATTGACAATCTTATGGTACAATTGCGACAACTTCCGCCGATAGCCGTTTTAGAACCACTTTTGGGCAAAAATTTCGGCGTTTGCCCTATTTTTGGTTCAGGTGATTTAACCAAATTTGGCGGCCCTGTAGAGTATAATTCTAGAACTGGAGAGCTTATGGGAATGTATGGAAATGCTCGGTTAACGGGTATTTCAGATCATTATAATACACAACCTTTTGGTGAACTAGAACCACTACCTCCACTTCCACCTGTTTCTACTCAAAGAAGCTTCTATGACCAAGAATTTCCACCGCTAAAGCTGGACGATTGTAACTATTGCATCTATTTTATAAACAAAAAGCTAAAGCCAAGAAGTTTTTAATGAAATTCTTAATTTTTTTATTAGCTGATGATAAAAAAGACGGTGCCACGATGGGTCGAGATATTGATACACCTGATACTATTGTGAGTTCGTCATCACCTGAATGTGTCATTCCCGAACATATGCACAAGTTCCCAGGATTGAAATTGATTGACGAGGAATCAGATGAAGAATCTGATTGGTTGAAACGAATATCACCCGTTATACCGATCGTTTCTCCTATTCCAATTCGATTAAAACCTGGAACTATGAGAGACATCGCAAAATTAGATAAAGAAAACGTGGGAATAACAAGGTAATGAATTTGGAAATCTATACAAATAAAATTTTTAACATAAGCATATTTATACTTTAATTTTAATTTAAGTATATTTATTATTTAATACAAAAAAATTAATATTTGTTATTTTTTAGATTCAACAAAACAACACCTGCAACTTTAACAGAAAATGGAAATGTTACAGTCACTTTAACTCTAAACAGCCAAGCAGCTGATGATATAATGGGAGTTCTTAAAGATTTAGCAAACATTCTTAATATTGCTCCTCCAACAGGATATCAAATCATCGAACGTACAACCACTCCACCAAGTCAAAAATTAGGATTATATAGAATCAAAGGAAAAGACGGAAAAGAAGGAGGTAATAAGAAATTATATAAACTTAAAAAAAAAGTAAAAATGCATGCCATTTTTAATTTAAAAAAATAATCTTTTTTGCAGCACCAATTGACATTCAAAGTATATTAAATGGAGCTGCTAAATTTTGCCGTCACTGTGACGTTGTTATACTTAATAGCTTAATACGGAAAAAGGTGTCAGATTTACCATTTTTAAGTAAAGAAGAAGCAGAACCCGGAGACGAACTCTGTTTTTGCTCTGTCACGTGTTATATGCAATTTGCATTAATGCATAGAACGCCTAGTCATACCCATGACAAAGTAAGTTATAATCTTTATATTAATAATTTCTATTTAGAAAATTATTAATTGAAATTAATAATTAATGGTTTATTAAAGGCTGCTGCGATTGTTGATCATCTATGTCAAAAATCAGACTCGAAATTTTTGGATGAAGATTTAAAGAAGCTTCAGGAAAAAAAATTCTTATTAAAACAATCACTTGGACAATCAGAACCAATGGATATTGACTCTATAGAAATGGATTTGGATACTAGGATAAAGAGTGAAAAAGATGATTTCGAATCACAGCATAGCAGAGACAGTTACAGCGACGAGAAAAGGCCAAAGAAACATCCAATTTCAGAGGACGCTTCTGCAGACTTTGGAGAAATACAACCACCCTCAAAAGTTTGGAAAGGCGTTCGTTATAAAACTTGGATTAGCGGTGTAATACAGCCACATACAAAATACAAGAAACCAACAGACCGTGAAATTACTGAAGTAAGTATTCTCTTTATTATTAAAATCGCACAAACAATTGAAAAGAATTTCTCAAATCGTATTTTCCTTCTAGATGCTTTTTCGAATGGGTGTCACTGTCTCTTTTCCGTCAAATACGGATGATACTCGACGATGCATGTTTTGTCAAAACATCGGAGACGGCGCTGCTGACGGTACAGCAAGGCTTCTTAATTTTGACGTAGACAAATGGGTTCATTTAAATTGTGCCCTGTGGTCTGAAGATGTCTATGAAACCGTCAATGGAGCATTAATGAACTTAGATTTAGCTTTACAATCTGCCAAGAATACAATTTGCGTTCTCTGTAAACAATCCGGCGCTACAATTAAGTGCTTCAAAATTCGATGCACAAATCATTACCACCTCGGATGTGCCGTCAGAGAAGGCTGTATGTTTTACAAAAATAAGGTACGCGCAAAGAATCCTAATTTATATTACTTTTATTTTTTATGTACTAATTTGTCAGTTATACTTTAAAAGTTCGAATTAAAAAAAACTTCTTTCTTACAGAGTACCTATTGCTTGCAACATATTCCAAAAAATGAAAAAGATAATGAACTTACAACACTGTCGGTTTATCGAAGAGTTTATGTTAACCGTGACGAAAATAAACAAGTAGCCGCGGTGATGCACCATTCGGATCACAATAACCTCCTACGAGTGGGAAGCTTAATTTTTCTCAGCGTCGGTCAGCTGTTGCCTCACCAACTAGCAAATTTTCACACAGCTAATCATATCTACCCAGTAGGTTACAAGATCGTCCGCTTTTACTGGAGTATGAGAAGGCCGAACAAACGCTGTCGGTACGTTTGCTCCATTCACGACGTATCTGGTCGACCGGAGTTCCGCGTTCTCGTTCAAGAACCATCGCAAGAGGATGTGGAATTACGAGATGCTTCACCGCGTGCCGTATGGAATCGTATTTTGGAGCCACTCGCAGAACTTCGTAGGAGCACTAACAGCGTTCAATTGTTTCCTCGGTACGTCACAGGCGAAGACCTGTTTGGATTAACGGAACCTGCAGTCGTACGCGTACTGGAAAGTCTTCCGGGTATCGAGACCCTCACGGACTATAGATTTAAATACGGACGCAATCCTTTGCTTGAATTACCACTGGCTATCAACCCCAGCGGCTGCGCTAGAACCGAAGCACGACTCAAGAACCAGTTACCGTGGAAGAGGCCGCACACGCAGCGAACAGCTTCTTCGGCGCGCGCGACGTATGCCCCCGCCAGTAATAACTCGGGTGAGCTGGCTTGTCCGTATTCTAAACAATTTGTTCATTCAAAGAGTTCGCAGTACAAAAAAATGAAGCAAGACTGGCGCAATAACGTCTTCTTAGCAAGATCCAAAATTCAAGGTTTGGGACTATATGCAGCACGAGACCTGGAAAAACATACAATGGTTATAGAGTATATCGGAGAAATCATTCGTACTGAATTGGCTGAGACAAGAGAGAAGCAGTATGAAGCCAGGGTGAGTGTAGAATAAATTCTTGTTATAATTCTGTCAAAATATTTTTTAAGAAAATTTAACTAATTTTTATTTTTACTATTTTCAGAATCGAGGAATTTATATGTTTCGACTAGACGAAGATCGCGTAGTGGATGCAACATTATGCGGCGGTCTTGCTCGTTATATTAACCACTCCTGTAATCCGAATTGCGTTGCTGAAATTGTCGAAGTCGAGCGCGACCTTAGAATAATTATCTTTGCAAAGCGAAGAATCTCACGTGGCGAGGAGGTAAAGACATTTCTTTAAATTGAAACATACTATAATAGTAAAAGAACATTTAATGAATGTGCAATGCTTTTGTTTTTAGCTGGCATATGACTACAAATTCGATATTGAAGATGACCAGCACAAGATAGCATGTGCTTGTGGTGCGCCTAACTGCCGCAAGTGGATGAACTAAAAAGTCCGGTCCACCGTTGTTATTGTTGCTACGTTATTGGGTAGGTTTTACATGGAGAAATAAAAAAAAAATATATATATATATATAAATATAAAATAGGCATTATTTAATTTGTAAAGTGCCATTGCGGTTCAATTAACAATTTTATAGTGAAGTTGGTGCTACGCCATCACGACATTCCTCCAAAGTTGTACAATACTAGTTTTACTTTATATCAAAAAAGATGAATTATCTGTATATTACTATCATGATCTTGGAAGGAAAAAATGAATTAAAGCACGACGTAAGTTTATGCGCAGATTAAGCTCGCCGTCGTGGATGTGTATACTAGAGAAGTTTGTATCTTTGTATGTTAAATGAAGTCGACCGAAGTTGACAATTGTAATATAGACATTTATTAAGTATTATTGCATATAAACAGCACCATAAATGTACATAAGTAGAAACATACGTTATTTTGAGCCACCAGAAAAATATGTAAAATAATAAGTACTCTAACATAGCATTGTACACGATTATGCGAAAATAAATCCGTATAAAATTTAATAATTAATGAGTGTTGTATTTTTCATCTCACTTAGCCACTAAAGCATAAACAGGGGTTTGTATAATAGGATAGTAAATAATCACATATAAGCATTAGGTTTTCATTCATTTTTTAATTAATGGTTTACAGTAATTATTATATACAACAAAATTACTCTGTACATGTGTAAATCGAATTACACGGAAAATAATATTATGCTCTAAAGAATTTTTAATAAAAAAAAAATAATCTCATCTTAACAATTATTTACAATTGAAAGAAATAATTTTTCGATATACTTAAGCAGTAGGAACATCCTCATTATAACTTGTTCTAACGCTACTATAACAAAAAACAATATTCAAGAAACTTTTCAAATAAAATCAACTGTTATAGTAGTCTTTTAAGCTGTATATTCAACTTAGTTACGTACGAGTAATACTTAAATATAAAATATAACTACAAATATATAAAAAAAATTGGCTTTTAAATGCAATTCTTTGGCATTGACACATGCTATAATTAAATATCGATGAATTCTTCACAATTCACACATCTTTGTACAAAGATATAAAGTATTACCATACAGAATTAAATGTACTTAAGTACAAGCAGTCGATTATGATACATTAAAAGTTTTAAAACTAACGAGGTTTGGATAATTCATTGACACATCAATCTTTTCTCAATTGACCTTACATTTAGTAGCAATCGTAACAATTACTTTGTAATTATTTCACGTAAGACAGTAAAATATAGATCGGGTTAGAACTATCGAAAGCTTAATTCTTACGAATGCGTTCGTTAAATTGTCAGTTTAATACTGGCAAATCTTAAATCTGTCGCGCGATCATGCGAGAGTACCAGGTAGGCGTGCAGTTCTACTCCCCTGTCGTGAGAGAAATGGCTTGAACGTTGCTTGCTCAATTCGTCGTCGAGTCAACCCTGTTGCACGTAAGAAACAAGAAACAAATATGTCAGACGAGTTCGGCGCTAATTGTACAATTTGGCAATTTTTCTTTTTCACTTACAATTTTTTTTAATAAACTAACGCTTTTAAATTTATTACTTTACAATTAAATTTCTGTAGGTTTCTTATCTAATCAAGAAGATACTTTAAAACAATGTTCATTCATTACATACCACTTTTAGATTATCATTATTTAAATTTTTTACAACTTTATTTACTGATCAAAAGTATAAAAAATTTAGAGTGCAAATTTTTGTGCTAAAAAGTTATTAAATCTTTACTTTGATCACATTCATGCTTATTATTGTTTCCGTGATACTTGTACTTGTACTGAGTAGAATTTGTTAAGTAAAAAATTACTTAATGTGCAAGATGTTACCGATTGTGTCATTTTACTTAATTTTTTTTGTTAATCTGCTATTGTAAGTCTTTTTTTAATTATATTGAATACTACATAATATTTTATAAATTATTTATTTTAAGTTTATTGTTAGAAATTCATGCTCATGCTTTGTTAAGTGCATAGTCGTGCATATATATGTATATGATATCTAAAAGATACTGTGGTTAGAGCTATGCGTGCAAAATTATTGATGATGAGGTACTAAAATTAAGCGAAAACAAAGGTAAAATAACTTTGTTCTGAGGTTACGTACATAAACTAAAAATGTTAGCATAATTTTGAGTTCAATCTTTATTTCATAATATATATTATCCACATATATTACAGTATTATATACAAGGATTTATTGTAAATTATAAATTAAATCGCAATTACTAAAAATATGCCGAGCTTGTACAAATGAAATAGTAGTAGGTAAATAATATAAACAAGCAAAGTATATCGAAGGCTCAGCCGCGCGATAAACTTATAATTACAAAAATTGTACAACGAAGAAGAGTGAAACAGGGCAGCCATAGGCAGTTATCTTGATGTTTTTTCACTAGTTCCTAACTATAGCACGTAAGATTATGCTTCGGACTAGTTTTTATAATTAACATCATAAATTATACTATTTCATTACCCCTTTCACGCCTATTAATTTTCAAATAAATATTGCTAGTTACTACTAAAACCAATAGAAAGTTAAAAAAACTAGTGGTACATTTTTAAATCATGAAGCCTCAAAGAGTTCAATAATATTTTAAAACATTTACCTAAACATTATGAAAATATATTGTATAAAAGTTATAAATATGAATGTAATAAGAATAATAATAAAGCAATGAAGTAATAAAAAAAATTAGTATAAATATCATCGGTAACAAAGAACTGATAACTTTACTACTTTAATTTTTATTTTTAAAGTATGAAAGAGTAACAGCTGCATTATCTAATTCAAAGTTTAAAAAAGTGGCTCATTGTACACTGTAAACATTTATTGAAAAATCTTTACAGAGTACACAACTCTACTAGAACTAAATTTGAAGATATCAGATCTATTGACTTGACTGACTGATTGGTCAATTAGACTTTGAGGTAAAAAGCTATTTTAACATTACTATAAATAAAAAAACTACCCTGGCGAAAATATGCGTCTCTATAACTTTAATTCTCTTGCATACCGTATTTGAATAACTACTGTATTGGAAAACGTATGTCTGTTGGACGAATAATCAGTTGAACAAATTTTTATCAAACTTAATATATGCTATTAGTTATAACAGATTGGACGCAAGTTACATTTTTAACTCTAATTTAAATGGGAATATACAGCAACAAACACTCGTTTTCGTAAGTGTTCAAGTACTACTCCAGTCTTAATTTGTATAATAATTAACGCAAGTCTTATAAAGAAAAGCTTTGGCTCTCATAATATTTGAAAAAAAAAAGAAAACATTGGGAACAATGTAATAAAAGTCAAACTTAACTCGAAAATTTTTAGAAACATACGTTTACTTTTATTCTTACTTTTCTAGTTTTAAATGAAATGCATCAACTGCATTTATTAATTTAAATTTAACAAATTCAAGTATAAAATTAGTATATCTCGAGAATAAAAATTTATACACAGCCTTGTAAACTTAAATTCGTAAAATATAATAGAGTGAAAAACTTAGAATCTCAATTTTAGCTAAATCTATGGTGATTTAGTATTAAAAAGTACTTTGATAATTTTATAATTGCCTTTACAATTATATTTGGACGTAAGTGATAATTTTTTAAAATTAACATTCTAAATTCTAAATAAAACAAACGTATATGTCGGAATAAAACGAAAAAATTAATATAATTTAACTTCATAATTAATTTTGTTTCGATACTATTTGTCAAACTCAATTTTATGTCTCCAAACAACATTAGAAACATTTTTTGGGGACATTAGCTGCTTAATTCTTTTCAATAAGCTTTAAGTACTTTTCAATTAATTTTGGAATTTTATGTAAATAATAGTAAACTATCTAATTCGATAGAATTACAACTATTTGCAGCTGTAAGAGATACTCTTTAGCTTCAGGTAGTCAAGTTTGATTATACATTGATCTTTAATTTATTATTAAAAAAGTTATAATACTGATTTTCATCAAGCGTATTCAAAAACTGAATTCAAAGTGACTTCTTGTTATACTTTCAATGTTTAAATGTTTCACATTAAATGAAAGTTACGTAAATTTGACAATCAAAATTATTAAAACGAGGCTTTCAACAAAATTTAATGAACGAATAATTAATATGTTGAAACGAAATTCTAGTAAAATTATTGATGGAATGAAAAATATTATAATGTTAAAACTCTTTGGAAGCCCAGTGAATTAAAGGTTGCGGATCTAAATAGAAATACATCTAAATAAATTGCAAATTTAAGAAAATAAATTAGTAATTTCTTTTATAATAAACTTTTGATAAAAGCCTCATTTAATGGTTATTAATGATTAGTACTTTATAAATTATGAATTTAATTAATTATTTCAATAAACTGTCTCAGAAAAAAGATTAACATTATCAGCACACAAGATTTTAAATAGTTTTAAAAGAACTGATACCATGAGTTCCATACGAAAAAGCCTAACAGTACGTCAATATTAACTTGTTAAATTTTATTAGTAATCAATGTACAATACTGTATTGTATTAGTTTTAAGCCCTGATCCATTCACCATCTAATTACTAACATGTTGGACTAGAAATTTAAATACGCAGAATAATCCAGATGCAGTGTCTTTAAATTTTTTGATTCCCGCTGAATGAACTTTGCGTTCAGAGTAAAAAATCAGTTCCATTTAAAAACGGTGCATGATTTGGCAGTCTCGCAAGTTTCCTTCTTGTGCAAATTATTAAGTTCTAAATGCATGAAAATAAATTTTTGAAAAGTTTTTCGATTAAAATGACTGCTACTGGTTTAAGCGCCTGCGTACATAGAAAGAACTAGACCACACATGCAGAGAAGACACCCATTACACGTCAACCAATGTCCCCACTGTAGTCCTGACCATTTAAGAGATTACGATTGTAAATTGCAGCCCTGTAACTATACCTATTTGTGGCTGGTCGATCTGGAACCGGAGGTGGCACCAATGCCACGTCAATATTCATGAAAGCACCGCTACTTTCATCTAATTCTCCAATACTATTCTCTGCCAGAGATGGCTCAATTTCGGAATATGCTAACCTGGATCGCAGTAGATACGCATACGTTTTGTACCTTTTAAGCTAAAATGATATATTCATAATTAATGTATTAGAAAGACACAAACGTTTGACATTTATCGTTTGCTGATAAACTAAATTACTTACCTCGTAGTGTAAATAAGCGTCTTTCTCTTTATAATTTTGTATTGTAAGAGCTTTGGCGCCTCTTTCTGGTGGATGTTTTCTATGTTCATCCAATTCAATTTCAAGCTTGTTTACCCTTTCTTCGTGATCACGCAGCTGCTCTCTCTGTATTAGACCGTAAAACTTGATTAAATATGTGAAAAATATGCGTATGCACTTTACTGACTAAGGGGGCATAGCGAATTGCACAACTACTCACTGGACTTAATTTTGTATGACTGCATGGAAGCAAAGGCCGTTGAAACTTTCGTTGAGAACCTACCGCGCCGGCAAGCGGCTGACAGGAGAAACTGGCACACACGAAGTTAATCGTGTCTATCCAGGACTGCAATTCTTTGGAATCGCTACAAAAGTTTACAACAAATTATTTTTAAAACAATTTATTAAAATGCAGTAACAATAATTAAAAAATTCCATTTTACCTAGTTTGAAAGAGGTATTCTGCTTGATCAGCAGTTTGCAACCTAAATACGTGTTGCTTTTTTGTGTAGTCGGACGCTTTCGTTGCCAAGGCGTGATGAATACGAATGGCATTATGTAAACTATCACTGCGAAAACCATGTTCATCTTTGTGCAAATATAATACAAGTTCTCTTAATGTACAATAATACATTTTCCAACCCCTCTTTCCAAACGGAGCTACAAAAATATAATCACTATTGAGTACATAAACACAAATTTAAATATCTAATTGTATTTTAATATTTTAACAAAAATTACTCTTTTTTCCGTTAGCATCGTAACAACATTTGCGCATAACGTAGCCCTTTTTGAACTCAGTAGCGCCAACAACATTTGGCACATCAAGAAATGGATTTCCGGAACCTGGAAGAACTGGACCATCTCCTTGTTGCAGCGCTTGTGTGGCAATTTCATCCCCGTCTTCGTCACTGCAATAACAATGCAATGAAAATAATGTACAATCAATTATATCTACTTTAATTTTAATGAACTTACAGAGCCCATTCCAATGGAAACGATTTAATAGCATTATAAAGCTGTTTCAACACTTCACGCGGGAAATTGTCACCGTCGTTGAGTTCGGAAAGATTTTCTATGAATTCTGAACACGACATTTTTCTACCAATATTTTGGCCATGAAGATCTGTATTGAGTAGCATTATAGCACAGGTCAACGTATGAACAGCATCTACAAGCATGTAATGAAATTAACCACATGAAACCTTTAAAAATCTTGCATTGTTTGTTTTATTGCGGAGAGTCTACCTAAGATTGTACACGTCCCTGTATTGAATTTTATACCACATGCTTTCGGTTTGTATGTTCTATAAGTAAGGGTTAAAGCAAATTCCAATCAATCTATCGAAAGCACGTGGTATAAAGCTCATAGTACACGGTACAGGTACACACTTACCACCTTATCTAGACTCTCCTTTAAAGTAATTCTAAATTCTTTAATGAAAAACATAATTAATATGTCTTCACTGTCCAACAATATGATAGTAAGGAGAATGGCTACTTAAGAATTCATCTTTAAGTGGAGGCCGGAGACAACTGATTTGACGTCTTTTTACGCGTCACAGTACGATCTTATGCACGGGCTCAAATA